>LWCB01009486.1:0-10663 GCA_001630525.1 Coelastrella sp. M60
GTGGCAAGCCAGTGGTGAAAACATTTGGTGCTGCATTGTGCCCAAACAACTGTTGAGCATTCCAAGTACAGCAGATATCTTCTACGGAAAGATGTCATAGTATCCATTGTTGGCGCCGCTGAACAGTACTGGCAGTACCGATGAGCAGTGCACGTCTGTCTCAATCTTTGTCCGGCCCGGGGGCCCAACGGTCTGATGCTTATCAGCATCAATGACGTTCTGCCCAAGATTAGTACACGCTGCCGAGACACGCACCTGTTGCACCTCCCCCACAAACGTGTTGACCTGCATCCACGGCGAGCCAGCTGCAAGCCCAAGGTTCGCCTAGTATTCTCATGCATATGCATGCGCACTCAGTGGCACGGTGCCAGTCCAACGTTGCATGTCCGCATAGGGTGGCACACTGGGTGCCTGCAAACCGATGATCAGCGGTCTGCAGCAGCTGTTGTTGTTGTCTCATCAGTCTCATAATTCAGAGTGCAGTGTGTGCTGATACGAAGCTTCACCAGGTCTTGAAGGAGCTGAATAGGCAGGACACCAAGGCTGCTGACAGGGTCACGATTGTGTAGTGCATGGAGTTGATATGCGATTAATCAAAACACGCATAGGTCAATATTGAGTTGTTTGACAGATTCACGTACTTATTCGCGGCCTCGGCACGTAGGCCCTCCTCGCGTTGGACCAATTTCCGATACCACACGCCACCAGCACTTTGCAACCATAAGCATTGTCAAAACATAACAAACAGATATGTCCCGAACGAGGAGCGTGTTTGTTTCCTGCTGCCTGGTGTTTGTCCTGTTGGTACTCCAGCTGCTTGCTGCGCATGGTGCCGTTGAGAGGACGATTCTCACATCAGGAGAGCTTGATAGGCGCACAAGGTCGTCGTTGTACTTGATAGGGGTGAGTGTTGTTAGATTCAATATGCCTCGGAAATCCGTGCGAAGTGTTTGCAGAACACCTTGTTCAAGTTTCGCACCTGCAAATCAATGCCTGGGATTCTATCAACTAGCGAAAACTGCCTTGCAATTTTGCAATGGTTTGATAAGCGTGCTATCATCATAATCATGTGTGTGCATGTCGCGGGCTGCCTAGGAGAAGGACCAGCGTACAGCACAGTCTGCAGCCCACTTCGCAAACAAGTAACTCCATAGGCGCAGTGATCTCGTGTATTTGAATTGTTCAAAGCTTCAACCCAGCGATTTTGAACCATCTCGGACAGGTTCTGAGCTGAGCTGAGCTAACTTTTTTTGCTTGCTGGGATGTGATGCTGCTGCTCACTGTCCACTCAGTGTGCTCTCACCTCCTTATCCATCAACACTCACTTCTGACTTCATTCTGTTGCATTGTCATCTTTCTTGCAGTTCTGTTCATCTCCCTTCAGTCCCCAGTGTGCCTCCCTGTCATCACTTCTTGACTCGTTTGAGTACCAGATCCCCCGTCACAGTCTGATCAGCAGTGCATTGCTGCTGTATGATGCTGAATACTGGACAACACGATTGAACACAACACAACAAACACATATCTGGTTCGCTTGTCATGATGGACAACAAATCAGGATGGTGGATCTGAGCGCAAATGCAACGGCAGCAGCAGTAGATGCTATTGCGTCTGATGTGGCGTGCACTGCCCAGAAGACGAGCCACAATGCACAGAGCAGCAGCAGCAGCAGCAGCGCATCTGATTCTCATCAAACCCACACGCATCAGCATGAGCAGCATTGGCGATTTAACGGCAAGTACCATTACAGAAGACAGCACAGGGCAACCAAAAGCGGACAGGCATCGTATGTATGCGGCTTGAACAACGACCGCAATATACATCCACCAGTGGTGGCTGTAGCAGCGGTGGCGGCAGCAACAGCAGGAGCAGCAGCTGCCAAATGCAATACAAGTGAACCTTGGTATCAATGTTATCACTTGACCAAAGACATGAAGTTGGATCTGCTGATGTACTACCTGGCAGCAGCAGCACAGCAGCAGGGAGCTGAGTGCATAGCAGGACAAATGCAAGCAATGAATCCAGCGGCAGCAGCAGCAGCAGTAGTGTCCACCACAGCACCACTGAGCTCAGAGGCAGTGGCAGCAGCAGTGGCAGCAGAAACAGAAGAAATGTTAGCGGCAGTGGATGAGGGACTGACGAAGCTCGAGCAGTATGTCGCCAAGCAGCAGCGGCGGCAGCAGGACAAACGGCAGCAGCACAAGCAGCAGGAGGAACAGTCCAACTTTGTTTCTGGTATGTGGTGTTTGCTGAAAGTGTTTGGATACATTGTGGCATTGTCCGTGGTGCATTTCATTATTCTAGGACTTATGCTACAGGATCATAAAAGCCATCCTCATACAGCGGCAGCAGCAGCAGCAGCAGCAGCAGCAGGTTCTAGCAGTAGTTCCTATAAAGCTGCGTCTTCAGCAGCAACAGCAGCAACAAGACCAGTTGGGCCATCAGGATCTGTTTCAGCTGTATCACCATCTCCTCCAGCAGCAGCAGCGGCAGCAGCAGCAGCAGCAACAAGACCAGTTGGGCCATCAAGGTCTGCTGCAGCTGTATCACCATTGAAGGAGCAGGGCCGTCTCGTGCTTAAAATGCTTCAAGAGCGTGATGAGCGTGAACTGCTTCAACTGAGTGAAAAGATTCAAAAGCGTCAAGATGGTGATTCAGTGGTGAATGACAATAAGCAGCACACAACATCACATGTTGATCATGATGATGTGTTGAGTAGTGAGGAATGTTGTGACAGCAGCTCAGGCTCTGCTCCTGTGTCCAAGACTCTAGCAGCAGCAGCAGCCTCCCCTGACATGAAACTGGAAACAGCTCAGCAGCCACAACAGCAGCGGCGGCCCGTGGCCAGCAGTAGCAGCAGTGCTGATGCAGTGCCTGATCACCGTGCAACCCAGGGTGCCTGTGCTGCCAGCAGCAGCAACTCTACCTCCCCACCATCATGTACTGCTGCTGCCACACCTGCGAGCACGGATGCACTGCCCTCAAACAGGAAGAAAGTGTACAAGTCGCCATTCGAGCGCAAGATCGAACGGCAGATTGAAAAGTGGCAAAAGAAGGTGAGTACATATGTACACTCATCGCAAAACCCACCACCAATTCTGCTGCTGGTATTGGTGGTGTCTTGCATTGGGCCGATGTTGGTCAGCGCCATGGCTGACTGTGGGACATATCAACTGTGATGGTTCAATATTTTGAGAGTTGACATAGTGCGGCATGGGTATCAGATGAAATCTATCTATTTCATCTTCTGTGTATGATGGTTGCTCAGCATTGGCAGCTGGACCTGATTTGTATGCGTTTGTGCACACAATCGTGTCTACTCACATGGTCCGCTTGGCCGCCTCTGCTGCTGTCTGTTGTGCTTCAGCTACACAAGTGGCAGCAGCAGCGGCACCGCAACACAAGTGCTCAAAGCTCAGGCAGCAGTGCAAGTAGAGCCCCTGAGGTGAGTCATATGTCTTGAGCACATTGCTAGTGTGGCACAGATCACTAGGGAGTATATGCGGCTTGTTTAATGCCCCACTCTTCGCTGAGAACACAGTGTACATACCCCTACAAAGCACGCATGTTGCTTGACTGTTTGGGAGAGTTTTCTGACTTACAACCGCATCTTTTGTATATGCACCACTGCTTGTCACAGGGTCATGGATCAGTCACCTACAAGACCACTGAGCTGGATAACAACCCCCAGCACACTGCTGGCAGCATCAATGGCAGCAGAGATCGTGGTGAGACAAGCAAAGGGTGTGCAACATCCACAGCAGCAGCAGCAGCTGCGTCTTCTGCCTCTGCTGCTGCTGCTGCCGGGGTTACTTCTGCTACTGGAGGTACTGCTGCTGTCCCCCTGGCTGGCAGCAGCAATATCAGTGAGCTGGCTCAGCTGAGGCTTGACAATGCACAACTGTCATCACTGGTGGAGCAGTTGCATGATAATGCTGCAAGTGCAAAAGCAGCAGCAGCAGCGGCAGCAGCAGCAGTGGAGGTCAACAATTCAACAACACAAGAGGCTTTTCAGTGTCTTCAGAGTCAACTGGATGGTCTGAAGATCAAGCTGGAGGATATCAGTGGTGTTGCAATGAATGCTGCTGCTGCTGCTGCTGCTGCTGCCAAGGACTCTGGATCTTTCAGCAAGGGCACACATCCTGATCATCATGATGCAGATGGCAGCAGCAGCAGCAGTGTCACCCAGAAGTTGACAGTTCTCTGTGATCTTCTTGCTCGTCATGGTGCTGCTACTGGCAGCCTGATAGCTGAGCTTGTTGCGTCCCTATACAGCAGCGGCGCAGCAGCAGCAACGGCAACAACAGTAGTTGGCCTTTTGCCGTCATTTCAGGTCCAGGTTGCAAGAACTGCTTCAGCAGCAGTGGCAGCAATGGCTGAGAATCTGAGAGGCTCCGCTGGTGTCAGAGGCAGCACTGACAAGGGTAGCAGCAGCAATGTTACCAAAACTTCCACAGCTCTGTGTGATCTTGTTGCTCGTCATGGTGCTGCTATTGATGACCTGATTGCTGAGCTGGTTGAGGCCCAGATCGACAGCGACTCAGCAACATCAATATATGATCTTCTGATGTCTTCTCAGCTTCAGGCTGCAAGAACTGCTTCAGCAGCAGTGGCAGCACTGGCTGACAACTTGAGGGGCCCGACTGGCAGTAGCAGCAGCGCCGACAATGGCAGCAACTGCATTGAAAAGGGCAGCAGCAGCAAAAGCACTTCCACCAACAGCAGCAGCAGTGGCAGGGAAACTGGTGAGGAATGTCTTGCTGGTATTGCCAACCAGGCTGCAAAGTCGCTTATCACAGATAGCTGCATCGGCGGCAGCAGCAGCAGCAGCAGTGGCAGTCCAAATGCTGCTGTTGCTGTTGGTTTTTGCATTCCTCCTCTGGTTGTCTCAGATGCTGATGTGGTTCATGCTGGTCAGCAGTTCAATAACAGCTTGTCAGATCCAATAGCTGCTGATGGTGCTAACCTCGCGAGTGAAGGGGCCGGCAGCGGCGGCTGCAGCCAGGCTATTGAAGGTCCTTCACCTGCTGATCCAGCTGTTGTTGATAATGGTGATGATCAGGCTGATGATCACATCACCGATCATGACAGTATGCCCGCTTTGATTGCTGAGTCTGAGAGTCACCGGAGCTTGGTTCATGAAGTCCATGATGATCAACACCCCAACGATGATCATCATGATAACCCTGTGATGGATAATCTGCCTGATCTCATTTCAGAGGTGGTAGAGGTCAGTACTCAGACTCATCACAGCAGTGGCAGCAGCAGCAGTGATGATAGCAGCAGCAGTAAGGACAGCAGTAGCAGGAGCTCTGCAAGCAGTGATGCTGACATTACCCGCCCTCTCTTGAACATCCCAAGTCGTAACGGTCCTGCAGCTGATGACATTGATTCTGGGGAAGATGGCTTGTTGTCTGCTGGTGTATACACCCCTGCACCCACAAGTGGTGGCCAATCTGATCAGAACGATCATAGCCCTTATGTTGATCATGATGGTGCAGTCTCCCTGCAAAGCAGAATCCTGGAATCTGGACCAGATGGAATCAGTGACAACAGTGGCGGAGATGGCAGCAATGGTGCAGGTAGTTTCGCTGATAGTGATCATCATGATGACAGCAAAGGTGAAGACAAAGTTGGTGATGATCGTGTTTGGAGTATGAATGGCAGCAGCAGCAGCAGTGGCGGCGGCAGCAGTGATGATGGAAGTGACGGTTGGCAGCAGGTGTATGATGAACAACAAGGTGATGCATGATTCGCAGCATCTGGTGCTGTTCCAGCAGCATTGTTGTGACATTTTGTACAGGGACCCTGCAACCTGCAGTCAACTAATGTATGTTCAACTTGTTACATATCTATTTTACAAAAAGCTATTTGAAATAGTAACAGCAATTAATCAGCTGTGTTCTCTGAGGTGTTGATTGCCTTGTTACCACTATTTGGTCTTACCGTAAGTGACTGTTATATACTGTATATCAGTGATCTTGGTATGCATGAGGGTGGCTTTGGTGAGGCAAAACATGTTTTGACAGAAACAACATCTACACTATCAGAGATGCAGCAGCACGAGTCTGTTACTGGCAGCAGTATGAGTCCATTACTGGCAGTACCAAATAGTGGTGTAGTAGGGGTGCATCCTGATCTCCTGAACATACAGAGATAAGTCAGATCTCTTGTTTGAGTGAGTCGTTGTACAACAAGGTCAATGCAGCATGTTGTGGACAGTCAGGGGTATGCCATCAATGTCAGGTTCAATGTTTAATATCTGATGCATGATGCTTCATGTGATTAAGCACTGGCAGTCTGTAGCGTGTATGCTTTGATAAGCTGCAAATGCTATTATGTTACCACATAATCCCCACGTGCTTACAGGCCTGTGTGTCTCATATACAACAAGCATTTCGGAGTAATGGCTCTCAGCTGGAGAAGCACACCCTCAGGGTTAAGCAGGCTGCTTAGATGGAAATCAACCATTGCGTCAACATTAATTTATACCTATGTGTCATGCATTATGTGTCATTCAATATCCACACGTTCATGTCGTGGACGGTCACGAAATGGCAGTGCTTTGTCAGAATACTTGCTGTGTTATATGATCAGTGTTCTTTGCTGTTTGAGCGTCAGTTTAATCTGCTTGGTTGGGTTATGTATAACACCAGGCATTACTTGAGAAGGTGTTTCTCATGTGACAGGCAGCTGCTTTATAGAAGGTCACTGACCTTCCATGGCATGGCTCAGTGGCATTGTCCTAATTTGGTTGCATTGCCCGGCCTGCCAGACAGTTGGTTTGTCTGACAAGCATGATGTGTAGCACTACACTACATAAGAGCATGCTGAGCTCTACCTGCACTGTTTGCATGCACTAGGAAACCTGCTTCGCTTCTGATGGTTATTGCAGAATATTCTCATTAATGTGTAGCCCAGATGGCCATGGATGATCTGATACGTACTTTTTGACCACCTAGGATACGACACGGCGTTCGAGAATTCTCGACTTGCCCACAGCCCAAACCAGAGGCTGGCACAGTAGATGCAGCAGTCTGGATTGTAATCTATTACTGTGATGACACATATACTGTCTGAAACGGTACGCCTGTTAAGGTGCTATAGCAGCCGCTGTTACTAACGTATTGAATATGGCTGAAAGCTTCTGACAGGGGTGCATGGAGGTGACCTACCATAAAATGCAGTGCGCGCTGCTTGAGGTTTGGCTGTTGAACAAAATCACGTTGTTCTCTTCCCACTTATCACCTGGGACCTCCTCGCATTGAACGAATCTTTGATACCAATCGCCACCAGCACCCTGCAACCAGAGCACTGTCAGTGTATTACAATCAGATATGAAACAACTGAGGAGCCTGTTGGCTCCCTGCTGCCTGGTGGTGGTCCTGTTGGTAACGCAGCTGCTTGCTGCGGATGGGGCCCTTGAGATGGATATCTTCGACTCGAAAGAGCTTTATAACCGCACAAAGTCATCATTATACTTGCTAGGGGTGAGTGTGGTTGCTACGCGGTATGCCTCGTATATCCATGCGGAGTGTTCGCGGGGCACCTTGTTCAAGTCTTGCACCTGCCAATCAGTGCCTGGGATCTCATCAATTAGCGGCAACTGTCTTGTAGCTGTTCATTTGGTTGACAAGTGTGCTCTTACCTCATAGTCATGTGTCTGCATCTCTCGGGCTGCCCAGTACAAGGAGCAGCACACAGCACAGACTGCAGCTCATTCGCAAACAAGTGACTCAAACACGCAGTTGTCTTGTTCCAATTTGTTGTTCGATACGTTGACAAAGCGATTTGGACCAGCCTCGAACACATAGTACTTCTTCTTGCTTGCTGGATGGTGATGTTGCTGCTCACTGTCAACCTGTGCTTTCACCTCGTGCCCATCAACACTCACTTCTGACTCCAATCTGTTGCAATATTTCTTCACCGCAGTTCTGTTCCTCTCCCTTGAGTCCCGAGTGTTTGTCCCTTTCGTCACTTCTTGAGTCCTCACAGTCCAAGATCACCCGCTACAGTCTGATCAGCAGTGCATTGCTGCTGTATAATGCCAAGTACTGGACGAAACAACTGAACACAACACAGCAGGCACATCTTTGGTTTGCCTGTCATGATGGACAACAGCTGAGGCTGACGGATCTGGTTGCTACAGCAACAGCAACTGCAGTAGTTGCTGTTGCTTCTGATATCACATGCATTGCCCAGAAGACAGACCACAATGCCAATAGCAGCAGCAGCAGTGCATTTCATCCTCATTCAAGCCATAATCATCAGCATATGCAGCATCAGCAACAACACAGCATGTGCAGAAGGCTGCACGGAGTAAGCAAACGCAAACCAGCATGGTATGTGTGCGACTTGAAAAGCGATCGCTATACACAAGCACCTGGTCCAATGGCGGCAGCAGCAGCAGCAGCAGCAGTCAGATGCAGTCCTGATACTCCTTGGTATGACTGTCATCATTTGACCACAAACATGAAGTTGGATCTGCTGATGTACTACCTGGCAGCAACAGCACAGCAGCAGGGAGCTGAGTGCATTGCAGGACAATTGCAAAAGATGCACCCGGAAGCAGCAGCAGCAGCAGCAGCAGCTGTGTCTACAACAGCATTGCTAAACCCAGAAGCCATGGCAGCAGCAGTGGCAGCAAATCCACAACGCATGTTGACAGACCCTGAAGGAATGTTGGCGGCAGTAAGTGAGGGACTGACAACGCTCAAGGTATATGTCGCCAACCAGCAGCAGTGGCAGCAGCACAAGGTTGACAGCTTCTGCTTGAGTGTTGCATATGTTTTGTCAGTGGTTTTATGCACACCTGCAGCATTTCTGGCAGTTTGTTTGATAGCAGCGGCAATCACGGCAATCACAAACTGGATCAAAAGACACAGAACAAAAGACACTAGAAGCCATCCTCATGCAGCAACAGCAGCAGTTTCTGGCAGTAGGTCCCATAAAGCTGCATCTCCAAAAGCAACAGCAACAACAACAACAAGATCAGTTAGGCCCTCAAGGTCTGTTGCAGCTGTATCACCATCTGATGAGGCAACTTGTGAGGTGCTTCAAAAGCTGAAGAGCGGTGCTACAGTGGTCTTGGAAGACAAGATGCAGCGCAGGGCATCACATGTTGTTCATGATGGTAAAAGAAGTAGTGAGATTTGTTGTGGCAGCAGCTCAGCCTCTGCTGCTGCCTCCAAGGACCCAGCAGCAGCAGCAACAGCAGCAGCAGCCTCCCCTGACACCCTTGATGTTAGGATGTGTGTTGATGATAATCATGATGATAAGATCAAAATCAGAGCTGATTACCAGGTGAGCTTGATCTTGTTGTGATCATGATCATCAAAGACAAGAGGGCACTGTGATGAAGCTTCGGTTGTTACTTCTGCATCATGCTGCGGCATTGCTTTTGTTGCAATGTGGCTGCTGGCAATCTGTTTGCAATCAGCATTATTGACACGCCCAGGGTGCATGGATCTGGGAGTTCACCACTGTTGAGTCACAGCACTGCTGCTGCTGCTGCTGCTGTTATGTTTGTTTCCGGCAGGAGCGTGTTGAAGACGTCAAACGTCATGTGGCGGCAAAGGTGGGCATGGCAGCAGAAGATGTTGAACTCTTCAAGAGCAAGACAGCTCAACAACAGCAGCAGCAGCCCAGTGGCAGCAGTAGGAGCAGTGCTGATGCAGTACTTGATTATGACAAGAAAACATGCACTATCAGCAGCAGCAGTGGTGCCTCTTCATCAGCTAACACTGCTACTGGATCTGCTGTTGCTGGTACTGTGATTGGCAGCATCAATATCAGTGAGCTGGATCAGCTGAGGCTTGACAATGCACAACTGTCATCACTGGTGGAGCAGTTGCATGATGATGCTGCAAGTGTCAAGGCAGCAGCAGCAGAAGAAGCAAAATCGGTGGAGGTCAACAGCACAACAACACAAGAAGCTTCCGAGTGTCTTCAGAGTCAACTGGATGGTCTGGAGATCAAGATGGAAGATATCAGTGGTGTTGCAAAGAATGCTGCTGCTGCTGCTGCTGCCAAGGACTCTGTATTTTGCAGCAAGGGCACAATAACTGATCATTATGATGTGGATGGTGGCAGCAGCAGCAGCCGCGGGGGTGGCAGTGATGATGGCAGTGACAGTTGGCAGCAGGTGGATGTTGAACAACAGGATGAGGCATGATTCTCAGCAGCAGCAATGTGGTTGTGACATCGTGTAGTACAGGGACCTGCAAGCTGCAGCAATCACCTGGCTTTGTAGTCTGAGGCGTTGGTTGCCTTTTCACCACTTGCTTGTAGTAAACAGATAGTATTATACTCACATCTCAATGCACATGTTGTGATGCTGCAGTACAAGTCTTGCTTCATTGAGTCTACAATATGTAGTCAACTGATTGCAGCATATGTGGGAGAGCATGTATTTTGCAACCAATGGTTTGATGCCATCAAAAGGCTTTTGTTTTTTGTCTGGTGCTTCATGTGGTCAAGCAACGGCAGTCTCAAGCGTATAGGCTTCAATAGGCTCTGCGGTTTCTTCATGTTACCGCACAATCTCTATGTGCATACATGCCTGTGTGTCTCATGTACAACAAGCAGTAGCAGCAATGGCTGCGAGCTGGAGCAGCACACCCTGCTGCAGTGAAAATCATTCACTGGCATTGAGCCCGACTGA
>LWCB01009497.1:0-13406 GCA_001630525.1 Coelastrella sp. M60
ATACCCAACAGGCAGAAGCCAGTTGTCAGCTGCACTTGGACAGCCTATGAGCTGGCAAGTTGTGGCGGTACTTGCCTGCTTGATCTGGCTTGACACCACACTCAGCACTTCAGCCTCAATGCGGTTGAACTCATCGAAGCAGCCCCAAGCACCAGACTGCACCAGGCCTGAAAAGATGCTGCCCATGGCCTTGTAATCGAGTCCCTCTCCACAGTTGAAGACCACACATTGTACACCCATAGCCTTGGCAAGGTCCTTCACTGTCTCAGTCTTGCCTGCATTGTGATTGAGCAAGCAAAAGAGCGAGCATACATCGCACCCTTCATACATTGCACCTTTGGCGATCAGACACTGCATTACTGAGCACCTTGCATAGCATGCATGGAGTTTGTCTGTATCGAGGTTCAGTGTATCAAGTGCATCAGATGCAGTACCTGTTCCGGCAGGCCCTGCCGGGGCACCTCCCAGCCGATAGGTCATGGCGGTTGTAAGTGTCATATAACATCTGTCAGTGAGTGCTGTGATCACCAACCTCCCGTTAAGGCCCATATACTCGTAACCATACCAGAACAAACCGCTGCACTGCTTGATATTCAGGTTATCCTGCAATTGTATGGTGGACAGCAACAGCGGCGGTTGGTCTGGGTGTGAAACCTCTCCAATACTGCACTGATAAGATGTCACTTGATGCAACACACCAGTTTTCACTCTTGCTTTGAGACAATCAATCCTCTCTGGACTCTGTGTCATCTCTGGATGCTGGTCTTACCATCCCTTTGTCCCAGTAGAACCTGAGCTGACTTTCCCAGGCAAACTCTCTGGCATCCATGATGCTGTCACGCACAAAGGTGTCTATGATATCGCGCCCATGAACATCAGTGATGATCAACGTATTCACTTTGCGCCTGGCTTCTGCTGTCAAATCACCACGAACCTGCAGCACAAAGGGGGGGCACGGCAACAGTTCATGAACAGCCTGAGACAGGCAGTACCGACATGATGCACATAACAAGACAACAAGTAAGGCACACAGAAACTGCCCTCTGCAAAGACAACGTACATACAACCATCATGGTATCAACAAGCTGGAGACATAGAGCATGCAGGAATAGGCTCACCATGCCAGTCAGTTGGCTTAGCTGATTCGTCAGTTTTGCAGTGTAGACTTTCATTGCATGCTTGTCGCCTTCCTTCACCCGCCTAAAGCTGTCTTCAGTCTCCCAGGTCCACCACACCTGGCTTCCAGCAAGAGTCACCATCCCTAGGCATTCAATGATCCACTTGCTCCTGGGGGTATTTGCATAGTTCCAGACACCTGCATGCAAAAGGTTGTGCTCTTGAGACTCCTAAGTCAGTCCTTGCGATAAACTGTCAAGTCATGTGATTTGACTATGCACCTCTACATAGCATGACGGCTAGTGACATCATGCACAGGCTGTGAAGGCTCAGAAGACAAAGTTCCAAAGCAGACAGCACCGGAGCAAGCACCCGCCTGCGCCCACAGCCTACCTTCCTTCATGACACTCAACAGTGTGCGGCGCATCTCTGCTTCTACTCCTGTCATCCAGGTCTCAACTGGTCCATCAATAGGCACCACAGTCCGGAAGGCAAAACTCTCACCCTCGGTTGATGTCATGCCCACAATGCTTTTGTTGCCACGGCCGAACTTGAGAGCTGGCCGGCAACAGAAGGGTGCAGCAGCGCAGAAGCCAAGGACTCATCAGCACAATATGCATGACAGTCTATTACAAGGTTGGAACTCCACCTCTGGCTAAAAAGGATACTTGCAAGGCGATCAATGACTGAGGTATTGTTGTCAGATTTGGTGAGCGCAGTCACACCTGCACAGTTGTCAAACAGCTTCAGCATGTGCTCTTGCACACTTGTGGGATCAGCTGTACCCAGTATGGCCAGAAGCTCATCGTCACTTATGAAGTAAAAGCGAGGGAATGCACATCGTTTGGTGTCCAGATACTCGCTAAGGCTCTTCTGACACGTTTCAAGCTGTTCAGCAAGGTTGCGCAGCTTATCCAGTCTGCAGCAGTGCAATAGGGCTGATTAAGTGCAGTGAGTGCCCCACTCGTCATGAGCACATTGTACTGTGGCAACTTGCATGACCAGTGGCGATCGCTAGTGAAGTGATTATTGAAACATAGCTGGATGTTTACCTCTGTCAGTACACTTGTCAGCTACCTGTTACACCACCACCATGATTGTCAGAAGGAGAACGCAGCAATTTAGAAGTGATCCTCTACTCATGCAACCTGAGACTACCATACCTGCCATCAGTGCTGCAGGCTTCCAGGACATTTGTGTTCTTTGCTGTGTCAGTCATAATCTTGAGCCAGGTCTTGTCTATCATGTCAAATCGCTTGGCCTCCTGTGGCAACTGATTCCTGATGTCATCACTGCCAATGAATATACTGCAGGTCAAACATGTCACTCTATCAGCCTTTGAGCAGGTGCATCAGCAGAAGTGTGAGGAGGGCAGATTATGCACTCATGTGATGTAAGCATCATGCCACGCAATTCTATGAAAGCTACCCCGACAGTAAGGGGTCGATTTGTAGCATCGCAGGAGCCAGCATCAATGCAAAACAGTGAGTACTTCATGTAACCATTGTCACCAAATCAGTAGAGCTATGATTCGAGATGGCTCAAATGAGGAATGAACTGCTAAAACACTGGTCACAGACCTACCTTTCTAGGTACATCCACTTTCTCTGCACAAGCATCCAGACCTGCAATGAGGCACACCAGCAGATGTATGCATAGAGCTTGCAGGACCATGGCTAGGTTGGGTCATTTTTACGAGCCGCCACGTCCCCAGCGGCAGGTTGATTCACTCAGTCACTTGGTTTACATACAGCCTGCAATATGTGAACCAGCTGTGCTACGCACCTCGATACATTCACTGACAAGAGATAGGCGCTGTTCCCAAGCTCGCACTTCATCAGCAAATGGTCGCACATGAGGGCTGGCCAACATGGACTGCAGATTAAGGCCCATGTCCTCCAGCAGAAGTGTGATCTCATCAACGCCCTTTAGGACCCAGCCTCTGTCATTCCCATTCTACACCCATGCATCACACAAAGGGGATATGCATGTAGCTCCCATGGCGGTAAACAGGGTTCAGATCCACACAACAACACCACAAGTCGAGGTTTACACTGTTGTATTACTCAGAATGGTGACAGATGTCTTAGTGTGCACACAGATGCCTGCTGCTGATGGGTTGCAGCAAGATGTCTGCCATAACACACAGGAGTGCCTGGCAGACTTACCGTATTGTACTTATGCAGGTCAAACTTCTGTTCCTTCCACAGCTCTGCTAGTTTCTTGAGCTCATTCTCAATCGTCAACTCCTTCAATGCACTGGACGTGACTTGTGCGATATCATCCTTGTACTTGTGCAGTTGCATGGCGAACATGTTGGCCAGTGTGAAGGTGTTGGGGTCAAGGTCAAAGGACTGACCAGTTTGAGCCATGAGTTGTTTCCAATGCCTTGGCCTGCGTTGTCAGATGTCAGGCAGCACATCAATCGCATATCAAACATGAACTGTTGGCAGCACTAAGCTATCAAGCATACATCACTGCACCTTCTGCTCCACTGCTTACCTCAAAGCATCGCTTTTGAGTTCTTTCATCAGGGGCAAGCTATCTGCAAAGCCAGTGATTTCGGTATGTACCAGCTGATATACAGGCAGACTGTCGAGACCTTTGAGCTTCTTGAGCTTGGTAGCCACTGCCTGCACCTGCTCCATCATGCTGCCAACATCTAGGTCACTCCAGAGCATGTTGCTGTATTGTTGCACAGCCTCAGCATGCTCAGCATATACAGCATAGATCTGTGCCAGCTTCCGCAGCTCAGAATCAACCTGCAGACAAATGTTTTCAAGACATACAACTTTGTGCACTCAACACACTGCAGCACGGCAGATCATGCTCAGCAACCTGCAACCAGTGTATGTCTCGATGTTATAACTATTGCCATGACTACACACGCTTCATATTGTCCTTTCTGCTGTGAAGGCGAAGCAGAGGTATGACGATTGTCGCATTATATATTCCCCACACATGTACATGCACACACATACCTTTGACAGCAATGGATAGCTGGTGATCTCCATGTCAAACAACTGCTCTGCCAGCCGCAACTGCTCCCTTTGCTTTGTGAGTGCTTCGACTTCTTCCTGGTAAGCCCTCAGCAGCTCCAAGCCGGCAGACAAGCCTACTCCTGCCAATCCAGGGCCTGAAGTGCGCATGCGCCCCTCTAATTCTTGAGTGAGGACTTCAAACTCAGCCACCTGCAAAGTGATCAGGTTGCAGGAATAAAAAAAGGATCCCCATACTGCTCTACCAGGGGTTCCTGCTTTGCCTACTAATTCATCAAGCATGAATACATGCAGGTACAAGGGGGTGCAATACCAATAACAGCAACTGTACCTGTTGACGTGTTGTCAAAGAGAACATGCGCTTCACTCCCTCCAGCTGCAGGTCGACTGTTTCAGCGGTCGCACATAGATCAGCCCATTGTTGAGATAGGGTGAGTGTATCTGCTAGTGAGCGTTCTGCCTCTTCCTTTTCTGCATCAGTGATGGCGTAGAGCAAGCGCGTGCGGTATCGTTCTGCTATGTCACTGCATTGCAGTTCCATCTGCATGCCACCAGACCTGTGCACAGGAAGTAGGCCAGCAGCACGTGGCACATCAGCTGTCTGTGGAACCCGCTGTCAGGCAGCCCCCACAACATGGTTGGTACATGATAACATCTACAACACTGTAGATGCATGCCATCAGCTGACAGGTGCAAGTTGACCTTGATCACTCCTTCTTGATTGAGAAATCCTTTAAACAGTACTGGCTTATTGCATGCACACCTGATCAGGTTGACCACATGCAGCACCGCTTTCAATTGGTCCAGAGTCGTTGGCTGCTGTTGCAGAGCGGAGAGATCCTCAGCCATCTTACTCCTTATCTTGTTGACTGATGCATCGTCCCACTCCCGCATGGCAGCCGCAAGGGCCCTGGTCCAGCTACAGCACTCCTCATGAACTGCAAGTGCCATCGCTGAATTGCTGACGCAGACACATCCGACGCTCACATCTTTTGCTAGATCCCAGAAGTAGGCTGCTTGCTGCAGACAACAAGTACAGCGAATCAGTCAAACAGCACAGTGAGTAAAGTTGTGTTGCAGAGGCCCCAATCTCAATCCGCCACCCGAACACTGACATGGCACCAGCTGGCCCCTTTTGGACTCACCACAACTGCACCACCTAGGAAGTTCATACAGAACGGCATTGCGATAGCGGATGTTGTCATCATAACAACCTAACAACAAGTGCATGTCATGACTGTGATCACAAACGTACCTTTTGAAACTTTGCAAACTTCTCTTCAAAAGCAGCCAGGCTTGGGGCCTTGGCCTTAAACTTGTCCAATAGCTGTGCTCTGTCAGACTTCCAAATGTCACTATATCTGCGCCAACCTTCCACATGCCTATTGAGCCGAGCAGCAACCTTGCTGATGTCTTGGTGAACCTGCACAGCTGCTGCCATAACCTGCAACAGGGAGTTGACCAAGCCACCATAACATATGCATTTCAGCTTCATGAGGAGTATAAGATTGGCAGTTGTCAGTCACATGGTCTGATATCGTGGCTGTCATCAACAAAGCACCCCAGCAGTGGGTAGCCGCCATTACAGTACTACTACTGCATGACTTGTGACATCGCATGACTTACCTGTTGCATGCGCAGGACCTCAGAGCTGAAATGCAGAACCAAAGGATCACCATCTGTTTCCCCCTTTGGCCTCTGATCAGGCATCTCCACACAGGTACCATCCATCCAGCGCACAAACTCACGGCAGCTCTCAGCTACGTTCTTGGTGTATGCTGACAGCAGCTTAGTAGCCTCTTTCACTGGAGGTGCCATGACAACCTCACCATTCTGTAAGGATGTCCTCAGCTGCAGTGAAAACTAAAACAAGTCAAGCAACATTGTGCAACTTGCCTTGAAGCACCACAAAACAGCGAAAGGGCAGCTGCAACTTGTTGCATTAGCAAGTGAAAACAAAGACTGTCAGTTACGAGGCAGCGGTATCATGCAGCTTGATCAATAGGCCACCTGATTACCTCAATGCAGCAAAGCTTGGGGGCAAGCTCACCTTGAACAGCGGCTTCTTGCCTGTGGTGCCCAGGAGTCTGTGTAAACCCTCAAGGGCCTTCAACACCATAAGGACCAGGGCGTTGAAGACTGCCATTTCCCAGTAGCTGTAGTAGCCAACTAACTGTGCTGATTTGCCAGTGTTGGTGCCAACAACCAGCTCCTCAACCTGTTTGACACCATACAGACCTTCCTTCTTTCACGCACATGAATAATGGCTGCTTCAGTTGCATTGTCCGGTGCAAGGTACAGAGACGTGGCAATGCAAAGTTATGTCCCATGAAGGCACTTGCCTTTCCCAGAAGGGGTGTCAGACTGTGGTATCTCTGCAGGGCTGACTCCACTACGGCAGCTCGGTGCTGTTCCATGTGTTCATAGAACTCCTGCAACTCCATAAACTCCCCATCTGCAGCCATTATAGGCAAACAACTCGTCAAGACACCAGCACAACCCTTAACTGCAAAGTTGTCGGGCTACTCTGCAGCTGCAGCACTGAAGTACAAGCCTTGCTGGCAGGTTTGAAGTAGACAACAGCATCAAAGCCCAGGGCAATTCACCAGGGTCACGACGTGCAGCTATCTGCAAGATGTGTGCCGTGCCACACCTGCTGGTAAGTCCGCAACAAGCTTGCTAGCAGCCATGTGAGACACCTGCTTCTCAATCACAGCGCTGTTCTTCTGAACACTATGATGCAATGCTTGGAACTCCTGGATGGCCTTTGTGGTGGTTGCAACAAAGGCATCTATGCCTCTATTGTTCCAGTTCAGTCGGACCAAGCCAGGTTCCAAGCACAGCTCCAGCTCAGCTAGCTTGGCACTTAAGAGGCTGACCTCAACTGGTGTGAGACAGCCTGTGACCTGCACTTCAACACCAGCAACAAGTTATACAAGTCGGCAGGCTCACAACATAGCAGGGTTGCTGCTGCAAATCACATGCTCTTTGTAGAGCTGCAAGCAGGGTGACGGCTTCTTCCACCTGCATGGCATGTGGGATCAAGATTCATAGGCAACCTCACACCTGATAGAATAATTCCAGTAGCCTGTCCAAACTCTCAATCCATGCCCTGTACTCATCTTCCTGCAGAGCTACTTGCAAAGCCAATGGTGGGATCTTGAACCCTTTGCGATCCAGATAGTGGGCCTCTGACATGAGCACTTGCAACTCAGGATGAAAGTTCACTGTGACAGCACCTACGCAATGTGCAGCAGTTGTTGTCACCGAAGTTTTCACATGAAACTGTACATTCTGTAATTGCAGGGCAGATAAGCCTGTTGTGACAGAGACAGCAATCCACAGAGAGGCATTGCACGAAGCATGCTGACTTGTTGACACTGACCTGTTGCAGCATGTCTGGTGAATATCGGTTGCTTCAAGTGCTTCATGGCGATACTGTCCACAGTTTCTTTCCAGCCTTGGAACCATTGCTTTTCATACTCCAGCATCTGCTTGGCAAGTACCATGTAACGCTCATGCACTTGTTGCCCAACAGGCATCTGCCGCCAGGTGCCTTCAGGTTCCACAGCTGTCAGCTTACTCATGGTCAACTTCACACGGCTGAACAGCTGATGACTCCAGTGGATGGCGCCTGCAAGGACATTGCACAACTTATAACTATTGTGAGTTCAGCAGACAACTGCTGCTGCTGATGAGATGAACGAGACATTGACTGATCAAACGCACATAGCTAGCTGCTGAAGCCAGGTCAAGGATGCCCCTTTCTCAACATCTGCAGTCACCCCTTACCCGCCACAGGTGGCTGATTGCGAGTAAGTGGAGGGTTTGCTTGCAGTCGTTCAAACATCTCTTGTGCTGCGACTATCTCGCGCAGGAACTGCTCAAGGATGTCTACCAGCTTATTCATCATCTGTTGTTGTATCGCACCACGGCTCTTGATGCTTTTGAAGTTCTGTAGTGTACACAATAGGCACACTGACAAGCCTGCACATTGACTGGTGCCTATGCTATCAACAAGGCATGTCGTGTGTGATCACCACATTATCCACATGCTGGATACAGAGGGACTATGACATACATAATATGCCACAGAAGTTGACAGCAATCACCTGCAAAAGCTCAAATGCTCCCTCAGCACTCCTCAGCTTTCTGAAGCTGGTGTCAATGAGCTCTCGAGTGGCAGCTTTCACTTTCTCATTGTCAGCATAGAAGTGTGTTCTCAACGCCTTCCACTGCGGAGCATGTGCTTGATCAAAAGGGTTGAACATGGCCGTCTCCACCGGCTCCACCAAAAGCTGCACTTGCTCAATAACATCATCAATACCCTTGGTATCACCTGTACAGTGAAATTGCAGTGATAAGACCCAATGTGCATATGCCTGTGTGGTTCTGCTGTGGTTTGATGCTCCCGCATGACGGCTCCGGCAATAATTCCTTGTCGAGCTCAAGCTGGCCACCCTGGGAGTACTACCGGGTCTGCTGTTGCTACAGGCAACACTAGCTGCTGATTTACATGATACAAGCTATATGCCATACATATCACAACAGCACTATCCAATGACAGACCAGAAACAAGATACCTTGGATTTGTTGCGGCATCTGCTGTGCAGACACAAATTGGAATATGGCTGCCACAAGCTTGTCATGGCGTCAGCACTTATACAAGACCTTGACATCTATAGAGACTGACAAAGAGTTCAAGTAGCCAACATGCTATACAGGACTGCAGTAGCTCACCAGTAACGGCCTTCAACTCTGGTCCCAAGAACTTGAAGAAGTCATCGACGATCTCTACCATCTCACTCAGCTGACCACACACCTCTGCCATGTAGTTGCTGCGTGCAAACAAGATTGCTTTGCTGAACTCCCAGCGAGCATCACGGCCTGAGGACTCAATCTTCTCACGTACCTGCACAAGTTATGTTGCAGCAGCAGGGACAGCGCACACCAACAGATGGTTGATGTTCAGATTGCCCATAACAGTGGCTTGTGTGATCCCACTATGCCAGACACCATCCCTTGCAATCCTGGCACGCCATGGGCTGGATGTTGTTTATACTACAACCTCGCAAAGGCAACTGACACTTATTGGGAGTGCACTGCACCAGAGACTACCTGCATGTAAGTGCTGTGCCAGTTTTCCAACACTGCTTTACTGGTAGACAGCAGCGTCACAGCTTCTGCAGCAGGCATCCTGAACAGTCTGTGCAGCAAGACTGCACTGTCCACCCTGTCACAAAGCTCTGTGGCGATGCGCGCAAAGAGGGTGCCCATACGCGCATCATCGCTGTAGTGTCTGCTGATGATCCAAACCATTCGGAGAGCATTCATAAGCGGCGGCAGTGTATCCAATATGCCAGCAAGTGTGCCACTGCTGATGCTTCTGAAATGGCGCTCCAGGGTTGTAAGAAACTTGACATTGTCACGGGCCTGCATCAAAGCACTGTCCATGCTGAATCCTGAATCTAATCTGGCGCCATGCAGGACAAGTGCAGCCTGGTCATGCTGGGAGCTCTTGGATATAAAGCTAATAAGTGGCACAACAAAGAGAGCAGTCATGACTTGCAGCTACACACCTCATGGCTAAGTTTGCCCAGCTCCGCCAGTTGACTTTTGTAGGCAGACAGCAGGTTTCTGTCATCACTGCCAGCTTCCAAGACCTCAACCATTTCTGTCACACTGGGCATACTCAGCTGCTCCCATAGCCCGGAGAGCACTGCACTACGATTCCGCCAAAAGTCTATCTCAGCCATTGGCCCTTTTCCTTCTGGTTTCTTCTCACTCTCACGCTGCAAGACCTCTGATAGTGTGCTAGACCATTGAGCAATGCTTTCTTCAAGGGTATGAATGATATCTGGATCCTTGGCCGCTGCTGCTATTGACTGTATTGTGATTTGCGGCATAGGCAAAGAAATGTCCCCTGTGATTTGTTGCATAGTCTGCTTGATGTGGCTCAGATATTTCTGCATGTTGCCTAGCAGTTCTCTTGATCGCCCACTGCTTGCACCACCCACTCCAGCTGCTGCAGCTGCTGCTGCTGATGAAAGCATGCTTGATGAGTCAGCTGTGCCAAGTTGCTTGGTGAGAAGGGGCAGGAATATCTCTGATAGTACCTGCAGTAACCACTTTGGCATGAGCCCGTCTGCCTCACATTAATTGCTTGCTGCATGGTCAACAACACCCCATTGGTTTTTAACTTATGTCAGATGCAAGGATAGCCTACCTGTTCCAAGGATGCAAGAGATGGCGACTGCGCAAGTAACCCACAGTCCAAGTGCTCTGCAAACCCTTCAACTGGAAGCTGACCTGGGCATGACCTGATGCAATAGAACGTCCTGCAGAGGAACATATCAATGCAGCGTGAATACCAACATACATGGCCCACTACTTGAACTTGGAAGCGCAATTGATGTGAGGGTCGCAAGGCACAGCAACTGCAGTTACCTGCAACTGTTGTGCTCTACTGGCACAAATCCCAACAAGAGTTTCAGCTGTTGTGGATGTTCTTGGATGCAAGGCTGCTGTTGTTGCACGTCTTTTGCACAGATTGGCTGTTCCAACGGCAGCTGCTCATGCTGGTCCTCTGTACACGGCTGCTGCTCCTCCTGCTGATCAGCATCCTGTTCTTGCTGCATCTGCACTTGTTGAGGCAGTTGGTCATCTAGTGTGCCAGCATCAACTGATACCAAGGCAAACTGCTGCTCATCAGAGTCAGGTGCAAGCAGAACACCACCCGATTCTGGTTGCCGTTTACATGAAGCGACGCTGTGAAGCTCCCCATGCTGACTCTGCTCTTCAGGCCTGCAGAGAGGAAAATCTGCCTGAGCACTACTAGGGGTGTATCATAGGACGACAGAGATGCACTACTGCACGGCCACAGCAAACATACGATTCTGTGAACACCAAGCCGCCTGCAGCAACTTCACGTCTTATACTCACCTGTTGTGGGTCGAGATGCAGCATGGTGCCTGTTCTGTCTCCACACAAACAAGAAGGGCCGAGGAACCTGAGAGCAAGGAACAGAACAGGTTGAGCAGTGTAACCACAAAACAGCACTGCAGCTACCAAGATGCGGCAGCTGTTCATCACCACTGCCATCCAAGAATCTCTGCAATCGTTCTGCGCTTAGATCGTCCTCCAGCAGGTTGGCAAAGCTGAGCTTGTTGACATCCAGAAGGCTACATGCCACAGACTGGATGTGCTGGACTCTGGGGTCCTCCTGTGACATCATGCGACTCAAGGATCTTTCAAAGAGTCTAGTTTGCTCATTTATTCCCTGGATCCTTGTTTCACGGATCCTTTTGGATCTTCAGCATCATCGTATCTGCCTCTGCCTCCCTGGCAGGCAGTGCTGGGTACCGCTTAGATATTCTTCATGCCGTTTATGCTGGCATCAAGTTGCCCAATATGAGTGGCTTGCTTGTTAATGAACAATCCGGGTATTGGGGAGGGTGGACCTTGCAGCAGAGTTGCCAGGAAAAGTTGCGCGGGGTCAAACAATTATTATGTAACTGCGACATAACGATGCTTCTGGATCTGGTTGTGCCGCAAAAACAAGTTAAAAGAACAAACTTCTTGATTACACTTGAGCCTGCACGCTGCTGAGCGGCAGACGCGGAGGCTGCTGATCCATCAACAACCAATGACGTGAGACAATTGTCAAGAGTCAGGCAAAACCAATGTCAGTACATATCAAGAGGACCAGAAGCCTTCACGACACGAGAATAGGTGGCACAAGAACGGGGGGGGGAAAGACAAGGTGTGTATTGCTGATGATCATACAACCTCATCAGCCACTTGTACTGGGTGGGACAAACCAGGCCAGTAATTGCGGTCACGGACGCACACATCTTGTCGACTGTCCACAGCTGGGTCGACAACACCATTATGCTGATCCATTTCCGCAGCAGCTGCTACTGTTGCTTGTGACATTCCAGCATCTGCTGTGCTTGGCTCAGATACACTGCTGCCTCCAGCAGCAGCTACAAAAGGGTTGGCCATTGCTGCTGTTTTCTGATCAGCTGCTGGCACTTCTGCGGATGCCGGAATTGAATCCTGCTGATGCACATGCAGAGCGCTTGCAGGGGACTCGGATGGGATGTTTGGAGCTGTTGCTGGAGCAACATCTGGCTGTGCTGCTGGCTGTGGAGAGGTTGAGACAGCTGCATCAACTTCTTCTACCATCACCATCTCACTATCGTCCATTGGTGTGGGTGCTGATGGCCCCACGGGGCTAGGACTGCCAACTGGTGGGCTACTTTGCAGCGCACTAGCAGTAAGTGCCCCCATCTCATCATCATCCGCGAGCAGAACAGCATCGTCCTCCATCGAGCGCTCCCCTGGGATGTCAACGGCGGAGGAGCTTGTACCTGCACATTGCAGTACAAGGTGGTAGCGTCAGCAAACCCCCCGTGGCAGCCACCTGAGATGAGGGTGCAGAAACCTCAAGGCTGGTTGCTGTCACTGTACACTTGCCTATATGGGAGCGAGAACAGTGTCAAGTCAGACACAAGGACAGTGTCTACCTTGCCAGAACAACTGCATTGACAAGGTGGCCAAACCACTGCCAGGAAGAAAACATGTGAATCAACTCAGCATGCACTCATGCGCCTTGCTGTGAAAGGGACCAAGGACAGCACCGCAACCACTGCTGTTGATGCCCACTGCAAGGCTGATTGCTGGCTACGTCCATACACGCATACTACATACCAGGATGCGCCAATAGACTCCAGTTACTGATGCTGGCACCGCCATCTGCCCCAGTTGCTTCTGCTGCCCCAGACCCAGATGCACCAAGACTCGGAACAGCGTGCGGCTGCACTGCTTCAGAATCATCCATACCAAGCCCAGCCATGCCAGCAACCAGCATGTCAGCATTATACGGGCCGCTGTTTGTGAAATCTCCAACATGGTCAGATGCCTCATCTTCATCATCATCCATATCGTCAAGTACACCATAACGATGGTACATTCCCGGCGGGACACCTTGAATCTGCTCCAATGCGTCCATGCCATTCTGTTGAGAAAAGAGTGCAGGCAGCATTGTCAGGCACCTTTGCAGCAATCATTCAATCTTCAGCACGTTGGGGACAGCTGCTCATGCACAATGAACACCCTGGAGCTAGCCTCAAGTGGCGATTTATGTGATACAGCTAGCAGCCGCAACAGTCCCTCATCCAAAGTAGATCAAGTAGACACCTACCTGAAACTCATCGCCATCACTATCTAATTCGCCGCCTTCTGCATTGATTGGCCTGCCGCACTGCCAATGGGTTATGTCCTCAATTT
>LWCB01009516.1:0-14737 GCA_001630525.1 Coelastrella sp. M60
GTTAGCGGTGAACAGACTTCCGGACAGGAACCTAGTAATATAGTGGTCTGGAGAGTATCATTACTGGGGCAGTTGCCAGATACTTTTGACCACGATAGCAGTCATTTGGCAATTCCCCGAGCTGAGATCGCCCCTATCATGGTAAGCAAAGCCCCTCAATCCTGCACTAGCGTATTCTTCCCCATGCCACCGTTTCCCTTGGTGACACCTTGAGCCATAGTGGCAATATGCCCAGGTGTTTTTTGTTTCCTGCTCTGCCTCCCATTAACCCAATGGATACTGCTTTAATGCTTCTGCAGGTTATTCCTTATGGCAATGAGGACGTAAATCACCTGCACCTGCAGCCCAGCAACACCAACCTCCTAGCAGCCTGCAGTGACAGCCCACTCATACAGCTGTACGATCTATCTCTAAACCCTCCGCCACACCATCATGATCATCAGCAACGCAGCAGATCCAGATCTAGATCTCCTTCAGGATCCAAATCCCCTGGCATGCGAACCAACAGCCACAATCACAGTGCTGATGATCAAGATGCAGCGGATCATGATGCTGAATCACCAGATCAGCAGCCGGCTGAGCTCACAGCTGTCTTAGGTGGCAGATCAGCAGGCGGATTTGCTCTGCAGTGGAACCCAGTGCATCCTGGTCTGCTGCTTGCTGCGGATGTGGCTGGTGGGGTGCATCTGTGGGACGTACAGAGGGGCAGCAGCAGCAGAAGGAGCAGCGGTGGTGGCAGCTGTAGACTTGGAGCACCTGTGACTGAACCTGTCCAGGTAAGAAAGGGCAGTAGCATACATACTGGCTATGCATGCTTGTGGTTGCACTTCTGTGCTTGAGAGCAGGCCTGCTCTCTACAGGGGTACAGCAAAGCATCATGGGTGCAACACAAGCTGGAAGCAGGCTGCCTTCGAGCCTATCGTTCTGGTGATATTGAGTAGCACACTTAGATAATGTTAAATATGCTATGCATGATGAGACGTTCGTGTGTGGAAATCTTGAACGGCTAGCTCAAATGGTCACACTTGACGGTAAACCCCTGGTATGCTGAATGCTGTTGTGGCAAGTATCCATCACATGCCTTTGCATCGCTGTTGTCTGCACAGGCTCTATCAGGCTTCAGTGATTGCGGCATCAACGACATCTCCTGGCACAGTGGCGGCACCACCTTTGCAGCAGCAACAGAGCAGGGGCAGCTACTGCTTCAGGACATACGTACAGGACCAGTGGCAGCAGCACAAGGCTGTGGGTTCAGCAACAACCTTAGAACAGCCAACATACATGTCAGCCGACTACGAGCGGGCGAAATTGAAGACCGTGACTGTTTGTCAGTTGACTTTGACCCAAATCATAGCTACAGGTTAGCCTCAGGCGGCAAGGACGGCTACGTGTATGTTCTAGACATGCGCAAGTTGGATCATCACCTTGAAAGGCTGCCGTTGCATGCTGGGGATGTTAGACAGGTGTCATGGAGCGCCGGAGCACCTGGGTTGCTAGCTTCTGCTGGAGAGGACAGTCATGTACTGTTATGGGATGCAGATAAGATGAAGAACGCAGCCAAACAGCGGCAAAGACAGCAGAGCTTAGGTCTTCCAGAGCCACAACCAGCACAGCAAGATATGTGGCAGGCAATCAAGCAGCTGTCGGTACCTGGGCTCTTGTTCCTGCATCATGGGCATATGGCAGCTGTGGAGCAGATAGCTTGGAATCCTGACAGGCCATGGATGCTGGCTTCTGCATCAGGAGCTGCCTGTGCTGCTGATGCTTCTGGCGAGCAGGTTGAGGTGCAGCCAAGTACGCTGATGGTGTGGGAGGTCAACAAGTCAGCAGGACTATTGTCATGACTGTGGTGGTTTTCAAGAGGAACAGTTGTTGCTGCTCCACTGATATTTATTCAAACTTTTCGAAAGCCGATCGGCTTCTTAACAGTTTACGAACTAGTTCATGTTGTCTTGCCAATGGACAGCCTGCACTGTCAGAACCATATGCATCAAGGAGGTGGCAGCTGCACAGGTGATCTGTTGCGTGTAGCTGTAAGGGGTGAGATCCTGGTATATCTGTCCGGGTGTTACGCGGATATACAGAGATGTTATACTGCAAAGCGATCAAAGCCGTGACACATGTCACTGTCAGGATACCTGACTCAGTTCAGCCAGACCAAGGTTCAACAGTGCAAGAAAGCGGGTTCGGGAATGTGAGTTCAGACCATATAATTTCAAAGTTGTGCATTATGACCAGGTGAAGCTACAGGCAGAACAAGATATCAAGTAATTGTGCGTGCTCCATGGCCTTGCTGCTCGCGCCAATTGAAATGTTGGGATGAGTTCTTGTGCTAGCACTTGTTAATGGTGCCAATACAACCTCCTAACTACTCTATGCATCAAGCCGTGTGAAACTGGACCCTCCCCAGCCAGCTGTCTGAAGGGTGTTCGATGAACGTAACTCCTTGGCCGGCTTAGCTCTATGAAGCCACATGATAGCATTGGAGAGGTACTAGAGAACCAGATATGGATGGGCCTCTCTCTTTGGTAGGTCGCCGGGTCTAGTTGAACAGCTGACTTGCAGCAGTTCCTCAGCAAGCAGCAGGCAGCACGTGAGCACGACATGCTTGTACCGCAAGCGGCTGTTGTACTCAGCAGCAGCCAACAGGAACAATGCCGCACGAAGGTTCCACATGTAGCGCACGAAGGTAGCATCAGGCACCCAGCAGTGTTTCAGCGCAGTATCAAGATTGGTGGAAGCACATCACCATCAACCTGCCATTCCCCCCTCCACCTGAGTTCCACCCATTCTTGTTTATCGATATCGTATACAGGCGCGAATCCTTTGTTGTGCCTTTCATCGCCAGCACAGTTCCTGCATGGTCAGATGCCAGCTTCAATCCCATTCAATGGGACTCACCTCCACGGAGCAGCGGCAGTTCAGGCTGGGAGGTTGTTTGCAGCCCAGCCACAGACCCCGAGGGCTGGGTGTACGGCACCGCCTTTGATCATTTGAGAGACGAACGACCCGGAGGCAGGGCAAGCAAACGAGTTAATGACAGGGTCAGGAGCAGACTGTGGCGCAGGAGAACCAGCAATGAACAGGTTGGTCATTAGCAACCCAATGGTACAGCATTACACTCGTTCAACAAGGTATATACCCATAAATCACCATGGAACAACGGTATTGGTGTCGTTGACTCCATCCGGCAGCGATAGTCGTGGAAGCAACTTCATAACATCTAGTCCTGCAGCTGTGCAGGAATCCTGCAGTGATCTCATGCACTCCAAATCGCCCCCAACCCTGCAGTGCAGGACCAGTGTTGTAAGATCACAGTATCATTTCCTGCAGTGCATGCCAAAGCGATGGTACTTGTGCCATTTACTGCAGTCATCATGTGTCAATCCTTACAATAGTTGCATCACAAATATCTCAACTGTAGTGTACTGCTGTCAATCCTGCACAGGGTAGTAGTGCCTCAGCTACACCTTCAGTTGCAGCAACAGCAGGCTCACAACCCGCCAATACCAGCAGCAGCAGCAACAGAACTCCACCGGCCAACCCTGCAGCTGCAGCAGCGACCAAAGCAGTTTCTGCTGCTGCATCTGCTGTTCATTCAGCAGCAGAACACACGGCAGCAGCTGGCAAAGCAGCTCTCAACAGCGCAGCACAGGCCGTCCAGACAGCGCATGCCGTCTCCTCCTCAGTCAAGAAAGCCAGCCTCACAGGCATGTGGAGTGCATTTTCCAAGCTGCTGAAAGATGCAGCAGAGCGACATAACACTGCCATGATAACACCAGACCTCTCAGGCTGGTTTTTTGTCATCAGTGGTCATGGTGAGGAGCTGAAGAAGCAGCAGTTGAGTCAACTGCAGCACTTGGTGTGGTTTACTGGGGAACAGCACTTGCAGATGGTAATGCAGGACTGCAGCATGGGAAGCAATGTGCCTGGAGTAGTATTGCCAGCTAGACGTACTGTTAATACGCATCAGACACCACAGCAAGCAGCAAATGCAGCTGTTGATACAGTCACAAGCCGCAGCAATGCCATAGGTCTTGCAACTGATAGCGCTATCGCTGCTAATGGAAGGAAGAGTTCCGGAACCAAGGCACTACGGCCAGAACAGCAGCAGCAGAAGCAGTACGAGTTGCCTGGTAGACCCTTTTCTGGTACAATGATGTTTCTAGGAGCCAAAGGTCCCTCCACCACTACCAGCAGCAGCAGCAGCCGTGTTCCTGCAACCACGGACAGCAGCAGGAGTGCCAACCCTGCATCCCAAGCAGCAGCAGCAACAGCTGGTTCTGGTTTGCAGTTGCACCTAGGTAATCCTGATATGTTGGATGAACTGATAGCTGGTGCCAGATACAGTCAGGCTGCTTATGGGTATGTGGCAGCAGGAGGACATCTCAGTAGTGTCAGCAGTGCTATCAAGCTGCTGGCGACACTGCCGCTGTTTGACCCAATAACAGGTGAGATAAGGTCTAGCACAAGTACAGTATTTTGCACACCTGCTTCGCATGTGTAGACTCCTTTCCTTGCTCTGTGCAAAAGCCATGCGCCCAGGTTGTACATATGCATCAGTGCAGTTTGTTGTGAATTGCTCTTGGAGCTCCTTTCCCTCAACGACATGCCCTGTCGGCATCTATGAGTATCATGAAGTCTCCCATTATTGCTACTTTATGAAAGTACTGTTTGACATTGCTGTTGTCCGTGCCCGTTATCCTTCTGTAGGTGTGTCACTGCAAGCCAACATTCAGGCACTCATGACGCTGGCTGGCTTGCAGTCAGCTGAAGATATTCTGTTAACTGCCTGGAATAATGACACATTCAGACCTTGTCACTATGTGGCAGTTGACCGGACAAGAAGGAATATTGTACTGGCGGTCAGGGGAAGCTTGGAGGTCAGTGACATGTTATAACATTGTCACTAGTGTTATTTTGCATGTCTGTCCTGCAATGGGCTGGGACTCTTGCAAGAACGTGGCACATGATTCGGACGCACCATGCACAATGTTGTGACGACTGCATTCCGACGTGTCATCATCGCCGCTGCTGCTGCTGCTGCTGCCAGGTTGGTGACCTAGAGACTGACGTGACTGCTGCTCCCTTGTCCTGGGAGTTCCAGGGAGTGTCAGGCTGGGTGCATGAGGGGTTACTTGCTGCTGCTGCATACGTTGTGGCCAATACTGTTGATGCATTGGCTGAAGCGGCAGCAAGAAATCCAGGCTGGCCTCTAGTTGTAGCAGGTAAGGCTGTGCCTATTTGTTGTCTTCTGCGTTGCGCGATTCTGTGGTCTGCTCTTCTTCCTTTGCGCATCGCAGTTTCTGATTGCAGTTATCTTGCCACACCGCATGCAACCGTACCTGCACAGGCTTGTATCACAGGATTGAAAGTGAGGATGCCTCCCATGAAACAACGATTCATGCCTGCTGAAACTCGAGCTGTATGTGCGTGCTGGACAAAGGTACAGGGCAATCCCAGAGCATATGTGCTTGCAGGGACTAGCAAAATACGAGCGTATCATGCATTGCAGCAAAGGATGTATAACTAGAAGGAGCAGGACTTTCTGAAATTCCGATGCAATATTTGTTCTGCAGGTCACTCTCTAGGTGGCGGTGTTGCAGCCCTTGTGACTCTGCTGCTGCAGCAGCCTGGTGCTGCTCCCCGGGGTATCTCATCCGTTCGCTGTGTGTGTATTGGTCCAGCAGCAGTACTCAGTCAGGAGTTGAATGAGAAGTGTGAGCAGTATGTCACAAGTGTGGTGCTGGGGGCAGATATGATACCAAGGTTGAGGTGAGCTTAATATGTGTTGCATATTGTATGTATGCATCTATGTGCATGCATACATTGCATTGTTTAACGGGCTTTTTTACTGTAACTATGCATTTTTGTGTAGTTTAGAACTGTCTTTCAGCGTTGATATTTACAAGATAGTTCTATATACTATTACTTTGTGAATTGTGCATTAATGAATTATATCTACCTCTCCTGCTCGCAGCACTTATAGTGTAGAGTCACTGTTATTGGATCTAGTCAACGCCTCCATTTCCCGGCGAGTGACAACACAACTCGCTGCCACCACCAGCAGCGTAGCAGCAACAACTGGCGCAGCAATCAACAGCATCACACAAGGCATTGCCCGCCTGGCCAACTCAGCAACTGACAGTGTTAATAACGTAGCAGGTGCGTTAGCTGGAAGTTTGGCGGACAACTATCTCACAGGGAGTTTCACAAGTTTGGCGGGACTTGCTGGCAGCTTCCAGCCCATACCGGCAGTACAACAGCGGATTACACCAGGCAGTACGACTAGCGGTACAGTTAGTAGTACTGCAGGCGGTACAGTTAGTAGTACTGCAGGCACTACAAGCCGGGATGGCAGCAGATGGTGGACGAGATCAAGCAGGACCTGAAGGGATGCAGCAGCAGCAACAGCGATGGGTTGATCAGCAGTGGTTTCATTAGCAGTTATGGGGGTCCACAAGATCAAAAGGAGGCTGTTGAACAGGGTTATGACAGCAACAGCATCTTCAGTCAAGCTGGTGTCAGTGACATCAGCGACCAGTGTGCTGCGGATGCCTTTCCAGTCATCACCTACGGTACTGGCAGCAGCTGTGCTGCAGCAGCAATCAAAGACTGTGATTCTACTGACGTTCATGACAGCATTGAAAGCATTCTCAGCAGCATCCACGCTTGCAAGGCTCCTACCACAGAGACTGAAGAACTATCAACAGACATCTACAGCAGCAGCGGCAGCAGCATCAGCAGTGTCAGCAGCACTGTGTCAGCATTTGACAGCGGATGCACTGAAATCAACAGCGGCTACAGCTTGTACAACAACATAGCTTTTGAGGATGCAGCTGTGGAGCTTGACACACTGGTGCCAGGTTATACAAGGCCTGAGCAGAGGGGTGGCACAATGTGCAGCATGATGAGCAGCAACAGAAGCCAACAACCTTCTGTTGCTCACTGCTTGACACTCAGCACCAACAACAGTGGCCATAACACCACTGCTGCTACAGATGCTGCTGCTGCTGCTGTATTGCACCAGGCACCAGCGGACAGCAGTGGCAACTACTTATGCCTTGGCAACAGCAACATGCCTTGCATACCCCGGTTCAGTTGCAGCAGCAGCAGTAGCTACAACAGAGCTCAGGTCGCTGGTATCCACCCTGTTGCGCCGCACCAGCTGCCGATGTCCACCCGCAGCAGCAGCAGCTATACTGGCACTCAGGTTGCTGATGCGTATCCTGCCACTTCTGAACGGCTTTCCGTCGGTGTGACTGCCATACGCCTCAACCCGGCAGACCACACTACAGTTGCTGCTTTGGTTAATGAAGGTTTCGCTCAGCAGCAGCCCTTGGCCACGCTGCTGCCAAGCAGCAGTCAGTTCAGTTCTTACTTACTGGGTGATGTTAGCAGTGCAGTGATGGGCAACAACCACCAGTTGGAAAGTTGGAAAGTTGCAATGGCGGCAAACCAGGTGATGGTCAACAGCAGCATTGAATTGGTGCAGCCCCAGGCAGCAGCAGCAGCAGCAGGAGCTGCGGCAGTAACTGGCAGTGATATCACCAACACGGAGATTGTTGGCAGTAAAAGCAACGGTGACATGTCATTATCTCTTACCCCCACGTTCAGCAGCAGTGGCACTGATGCAGACAACGCACGCCTAATTGCTGCAACTGTCAATCACGGTATGAATGTCACCAGTCAAGCAGTGAGCAGCAATGCAGGTCAGAAAAGAACTGCAGTAGCTGCTATCATTGACATGATCGATAGCAGCACTGCAGCGGATGATGCAGCATCGGCGTTGGGGCAGTCACAGGCAGCAGCAGCAGTTGCAGCAGTTGACAATGCAGCAAATCATCACAAGAGTACTAGCAGCGGTCTGGTGCTGCAGCTTGGACTATCTGCTGTGAGGCTCACAATAAACACTTGCAGCTGGGGAATCATAATAGGTGGTGCGATCTGGGACGCCATGTGCTGATCCGCGCTCATGAGATGTTACATGTCATTGAAGGATGTTTTGTGCACGCACAGGCTGTATCAGCACATACATCCCCAGTTATGTCACTCGTGGAGTCTACCTAGCTTCTCAAAAGCATCCGTTTGGTTGTCTTGGTTTCAAGTAGATGTCTTTGGGCTCTATATGGTATGCACAACAGCTTGTGAAGGTACAAGCTTCATAACGATTGATAACCAAGGCTGCTGAAAAGCAGTATGAATGGCCTTTGAGGCCACACGTGACCACATGTGCTGTGATGTGATAAATCCACTGTGATGTGATATGTACTGGTCAGATCGTACATGGTGTGTCTGCCTCTAGAGATCTGATTATGGTATGCTTTCATGTCACTCATGGGTTGGGCCTTGTCAGTATGCTGCGCAGCAAGCACAGGGTATATATCAGGCCCTGTTGTGCTTGAACAAGGCACTTACAGATATTGCATACACATGTTTCATTTTCATGCAACTGACCCCGTTATCAGGCAAGCCTCTTCGTGATCGTCTACATCTGACCTTTTCAAGAACAGTTGTGGTTTCACAGCAAAGTGTGTTATACTAATCACCTGCGGCAGTTATCATGATGTGACATGTCAAGGTGTGTGTTCTGGACACTATATACCAGTGTTGATGATTGTTGTTGATCAATGACTGATCAATAGTTCACTGCACAGTATTCAAACATTGTGACAGGAATCCCAGCCGTCAAAGGATGTTGCTGGAGAACATTGTGTTGTCACCATGTTTGAATACTAGTAAAATTAAACTATATATGTGTGTTGATGCAAAGGAGAACCATGCCTTCAATACGCAAGGAGCGTGTGTTTATGGGTCGTCATGCATGTTGGGTGACTTGTGCTGATGGCCAAAGATATATATAGCACCGTAGGCGGCAACATTATGCTGCTTATGGCAGATCGTCTGTTGTGTAATGCAGTAACACATCCCCAACTGCAACCTGTTGAAGCCTGCAACTCCATGCCGAACACCCAATTTGCCGCTTGGCGGCTACTCTTATCCTATGAAGATCAGTGGTCCAGCAGCACTTGTGAATTATCACAAACATGTATATATACATATATGTCAGCTCTCATTGCAATATTGAATATTCAAAGGCTTTGATCGACAGCCCTGGCCACCGCCCTTTGTACCATAGGCTTAGTGCTAGAGAACCCCTTAGCGGACCAAGGAAAGTGCCCGCCTAGTGACTGCGGTCGCAAGCATCATGAGGCAGTTGCACTGACAGTTACTTAACTCTGCTCGTGCCATTCAGGCCAACAGCCAATTGGCTGTTCTTGCAAGAATTCTTGTTCGAACAAGTACAGGTTGTTAACAGTGAAGAACGTTCTTCACTGTCATCCCCGCAAAGATCCTCCAAAAACTCTAGAGATCTGCAAGCAACTTTGACTGAGAATGTGTTAGGTATGGTCGACTCGGAACCGTGCTTGAGACAAACCACTCACTGGTAGTGAGACCTGCTTGGTGCATGTATGTCTCCCATCACTGTGCCGATTAGGAAGTTGACAAGTTGTGATAGCTTTGGGACTTGTTAAGGCCTGAATTTGCTGCGTAACGACAGGTACCAACACCACACTAGTTGACCGTGTACTTTACTAAGTACCAGCAGTGCTGGTGATACTCATGACGATCATCATGAAGCTGCGGTATTCTGCAGCTGCACTGGTCAATAGATTAGCGCACAGTCTTGCTTCACCATGCCAGTCTGTTGAGCCCAACTTTGAAAAACAGACATAGTAATAGCAGCATTGGTTTCAGAAGCAACATATTTAATCCATGTGTCACCATAGCAGGTTCAACCTGTTTGAGAAAGGTCCTCAAACAGGCAAAGGTACACTTGTCACTGCCAGTGAGATCATGACACAGCAGCGTCATATCCAGTGTGACACGCTCAGCGATTCACACAGGCTGTGTGCGTGGGCTGCCACAATCTTCTGATCGCATACTAGCAAGCAAGCACTGAACAGGAAGGCCTTCCTTAGGCTTTTTTGAATGACCAAGTTCCTGTGGCTTTGCCAGGGTGCTCTGCTGAAGGGGAGCTGACTTGCCACACCGTACTGGCCAAGATGTCTCTCGCACGGCAGTCCTAGAGCATCAACATCGTTTATCAGCGCCTGGAAGCTTCTTTGAGATGGTGTGGGCACAGATTACCACTGCATATAAGCAATTGCTTGTCTCACAACTAATCTCGGACCAAATACACATGTCACTCCCACACTATGGCACTCTGCTGATTTTAGGCGACTTGCAGATTCAAATAGTCACTGTGGTGTTGCAACTCGGAGTGTCAAGCAGCTGAGAGCCTCTGGCTGGTCTTATGGGGTACTATCTCAGGTGATCGGCAATTATCTTTGGCATTTACATTCAGAAACCTGCTAGTCAGGTACTGCCTAGTAGGCAGCAAGTTGGGAATCAATAATAATAATAATCACTGCTTTACAGCCATAGCCTTGCGGCCATCGGCCCCGCGCCTCAAATCTCCCAGTGAGTCGCTCACTTTCGGACAAGGCGGTGATTACTATCCCAACTCACTTGTGAAGGGGGAGACCACCCAAGACCACCCTCCCTACCTTACTGCCGCTGATATATCAATACATCACCATGCTTTCAATCATTTCACTCAGCCTTGCTGCCAAGATCTGTTGGGACATGGATACTATGGTGTCGAGTTGTGCATTGCTGATAGCATGTATGAGAAACATGGAAGCACACATGTATATGCAACCATCAATAACCATAGAAGCAGCCGCTTGCATTGGCAACATAAGATGGCGTCTATGCAGCATATACATACCAACTATGTGCATGCACCTCACTTTGAAAGTTAAATATATGAATCTCTGGCAGCCGTCGGATGACATGGACTTTCAGGCTGCTTACACATGGGACAGCTGTCCTTTTTCTGCAGTATGCGGCATACATTCAAGCAAGCAGACTTCTGTGATATATATAATCAACTTTCAAAGTCAAGTGCATGCACGCGCAAAGGCAGGTAACTACACATAAGCCTGCTGGGGTGACAGCAGCAGCGCATCACGGTGTCGACTGATATCAACTCCTTGCTACGGGACTTGACGAACTCAGGCAGTGCCTCTCCCTGCTGCCATCTTTACTTCCCTGATTCGGACACCCACCACGATAAACTTCATAAGAAGAAACCTCAACACAAGTAGTCGTCGCTGCGTTTATGATGGTGACGCTACACAAGTGGAAGTAGTTGTATCATCATCTGCAGGGCTGCAGGCGACCAACCCATTGCAGCACTAAGGGTTGAGCCGCTGGTGAGCCGTTGCCCCCATATGGTGTTCTTGGTAAACCTCTTTCAACCGCTCATAATAGCTCTACAGAACACCAAAGAGCATCATATACTGTCATGCAGTTGTGATCATCTTGGCAAAAAGCAAGAGGTCAAAGGAATGCTTTACAACTACTTCATATGTGTAGGTGGGTTAAACGAACCTATTAAAGTCTCAACAGCGTTGGACCACATGTTGAACCACGTGCTGGAAACAAGTCCTTGTTGCTTGAGCTGTGACAACAGCATTGCAGAGTGGCATTGCAACTCACCTTGCCGCCCCAGGTGTCCCTGAGATACTCTGCAAGCGTCTGGCCAGGGCAGAGATCCTCATCTTCACCCACAGGCAGTTGCTCAACCTCTGCTGCCAGTTGCTGCATGCGTTTGTCAATCTCTGCACCTCTTGATAGTGGTTTCAGTTTCACCGTAGAAGGACGCCCTGGGTCAGGGGTATGATGACATATGTGCAGCCTGGTTGAGACTGTGTTCTTCTAGAGCACAAGCGTGATATGAACATGCAGAACAGCCCAAGGGGGGCAGCCAGCGCATTGTGTTGCTCACAAGCTTCTTGGCAATGATTCTACAGAGTTAAAAGCAGACATGGTTAACGTTGACAAGACATCATGAGCTGCAGCCAGAGTAACTACCCATGCTCACCAGCTTGCTCAAGTGCAGCAGACTCACCAAGAGGCTGCTGCTGCTGGTGTGTTGTGCGTCCATCAGGGCAATGCTGCTGCTGCTGCTGCTCTTGTGAAGCGTATTGACCATGAGTGCTGCTGGTGTCTGCTGCTGCTGCTGCCGCTGCTGCTGCTGCCGCTGTGAGATGTGCTGACCAAGAAGTTGTTCCTGGTGCTGCTGTTGCTGGTGTGACATATCGTAATCACCAGCAAGAGATCGCTGCTGCTGCTGTGAGATATGTTGACCCAGAGGTTGCTGCTGCTGCTGCTGTGACATGTGTTGATCCAGAGGTTGCTGCTGCTGCTGCTGCTATTGCTGGTGTGACATACCGTTATCACCAGCAAAAGGTCGCTGCTGCTGCTGCTGTGATATGTGTTGACCCAGAGGTTGCTGCTGCTGCTGCTGCTGTTGCTGGTGTGACATACCGTAGTCACCAGCAAGAGGTTGCTGCTGCTGCTGCTGTTGCTGTGACATGTGTTGGGCAAGAGGTTGCTGTTGCTGACGCTGCTGTGACATGTGTTGACCAGCAGGTTGTTGCTGCTGCTGTTGTGGCTCTTGCTGGTAGAGGCCCATGTTGCAAGTCCCCGTCAGTGCTGCAGGCACATTCAAATCCCAAGAACACGTGAACATTGGCTTTGGCAGAGCATATGCACCGTGCACGGTGTGTGCCACCATCTCAGTGCACCAACAAAGAAATCTGATGCAATTACTTCAGCAGTTGATGTTACACACTTTTGGGCCCTTAGGACATGTACTTACAAACAGACAGGACCATGCTTTGTAAAAGCATACATCATGCCCTGTATAGTATGGGTTTCCGTACATGCTCACCTGGCGGCAACAGGGTTATGGCTTTCAAAGTGGCACACAATGAAACATTACTGCCAGGCGCTGGAAAGCATCCTTCAGACCGAGAAGCAACAAGTCGGTAGCCATAGACTTGTAGCTGCTGCACCAACTGGATCACTAGGTGTTCAGACCAGTTGACCTTAATTGCAGCCTGCACAATAAAGGACAAATATGCAGATACATACAGATAGGAGGACAAGACAGTCTGCAACACAGTAACAGGTACTTGTACATCACAAATTGCTGCGATATAGGGTATCTCCTAACCTTCATGCATACAAGAGCAAGAGCCAAACAATGTTCAACATTAGTAGGCTACTAACCTACCATCAAGCTCAGGAGATTGAGTGGTTGTTGCGCTGCTGCTGCCTGGTCAATCAGCTGCCTGCTAGTCTCAAGCAGTACAGCCATGCTGGTAGTTGTCAACCCAGTGGACTGAGGTTGGCCAAAGGGTGTACCACATGCTGCTGCTGCTGCTGCCGGCCCTGATGCTGCAGTGTACACCACATGCTGGTGCTGCTGCCGACCCTGATGCTGCAGTGTTGCTGGTATGGCAACAGCATGCATTGATTGCTTGTTGCTAGACTGTTTGACTACCTCAATCCTGTGCATATGCCCCCTGATCCAGTCAGTGCTGCAGGATTTTGTCTTTGCAGCAGCACCAGACCTATTGGCAGGTGCCACAGAACCAACAGAGGCCTTGGATCCAATGTTGACGGCCACTGCTGGCATAGGGCAGGTGACTCTATTGATGGCCGCGGCGGAACTGGCCTCTACAAATGCGTTACCTGGCACACCAGGCATGCTGCTGGTGCTGCCAACAGCAAGTCCTGGTGCAAATGGGTAGTGGCATGGGACACCATCATCAGAACTTAAACTAGTAGCACCCACATCAACCGTGTCAGGTGGCGTATCGACTTGCACATTGGCATCACCAGCAGCAGCAGCAGCAGCAGCCCTCATAGCTGCTGCACGTCGGCGCACCAGAGGTGGCTGAGGGGACTGGGTGGTTTCCTCGTCAATATCACTATCATCATCCTCATCTTGACTTGGCAACTCCCTGCGCTTCCTGCCAGACTGGCTTTTTTGGGCCTGCAGAATAGCCTGATCAATGAAAGCCTGCATAATGTCTGCATCTACACCGGCTGGGACCACTCTGTTGATTGCCTCTGCCTTGTAGAACTGCAACTGTTGCACCAGACTCTCTTTTCTCAGCTGCGTTATGGTACACATTGCTACTGCAGGGCACCAGTGGTATCTCGTACGAGCCTCAGTGCAGCTGCATGATGGGTCGGGGGGAACTTGCTGATACTTGGGACATAAATGATGGCAAGACGGGCCTGAATGTATGGGAAGATTCTGGGAACCACCTGCAATACAAGTCGAGCTGTGCTCAAACTGCTATGCTGACAATGGCTTTTGAGTACTGCCTGGGCTGGTATGCAAAGCAGTGTCCTTGAATGGGGTGCAGCTGGGCATGGTGAAGGCAGAGCTTTGCTCATGAGCACAAGATAAATTCAAACAGTGAATCATCATTTGGAAAAGTCTGTATACATGCCACAGACATGAGCATGACATGCAGGCTCCTACCTGATTTGTCACTAGCAGCCCAGGCGTTCCGCACTGCCCTTACAGCAAACTCTGCCGCCTTCTTGCCCTCCAGCTCATGCAGATCCTTAAGTGGTGGCAAGCCCTTGCAATGAGTCAACTTTCTGCGTCCCTTTGCATCCAGTAAGACAGGGGCCGGGGCGTTCTGGCCACTAGCTACCAACTGCTCTGCCTTCGCTCGAGCCGAATCCTGATACTCAAGGAGTAGTTGCTGCAGCTCACTGATATGTGCTGTCAAGCGTGGATCACTCTCTAGGTCGGGGCTTATGTGCAGGGTCACTCTGCCAACAGGGTCGGCAAGGAAGC
>LWCB01009525.1:0-17666 GCA_001630525.1 Coelastrella sp. M60
ACATAGCTGCTCAAAGTGGTTAACACAACTTTGGATGATGCAGTGTCAATGCAATATACATAACCTCTCTGTTTCCTTTTGTTTAGCGTATATAACAATATGATAATATATATACGCTATATGTGCATATGTAACTCTGTAAACGGTATATGTGCGTATATATACATATACAGCATATGAGCGTGTATATACGCATACGGTATATCTGCATATGTATATGTGTACTTACAGGCCACACCGCCATCAAACCAACTCACCTAGCGGATTGAGCTCCATGTCTCCAGTGTGAGATCTTTTCAGTGGTGGCCCATCAAATCTTGACTGCAACTTGCCATCTGTCACATACCCATCGACAGCCAGCTTCACACTGCTTGAACCAATTCCGCCCTGCTCTACATCTGCAAACTGCACATCTGATAACGCATCCTTCGAGTTGCTTGGAACAGCTTTATCAACACGTTCAACTGCTGAATTAGACGTAGGTGGCTGCTTGCTTCCAACATCTGAATCAAGATGACACCCCGGTGCATCAGCTCTGAAGTTATTTGTTCCTTGCTTTGCGGTGCTGCTTTCAAAGTGTTGAGCAGCACTAAGGGCAGCTAGCTCTGCTGCCAGCGTAGCCTCATCAACCTGAACAGCGAAGCTGTTGCATCTGGCTGTTGCATATTTGTTGGGGGCGTTAGTGAGCGGGAAGTCCAGTGTCGCTACGGGGGAATGGACCACAGCACCAACATCTTCCACAAAACTGCACACCACAAGGGTGTTATATTTAGCATATAACATGTTATATTTAAGAAGCTTGTACAAGCTTCTCAATGTCACTAACTGCTTTATGTTGCATTGTCAGATTGTTTGCTTGCCTATCAAAGGACTCACCACTGCTCAGATTATTCACAGCAGAAAGGCTATTGGGTGTTCCTGGAAGCCGGTATGGTCAGCGTCATGATTACAGCAGATAGCAAAGTTGCGATTGCAGACCATCGCATAGTCAATTGTAGCACGGGGGAACAATGCACAAACCAACGTACCTGTAAGCGTCTGATTTTGATCGTTTGAGCTGTTCTGATCCAGATGATACTCGCTTCAAACGAATACTTGGACTTCGCTGAGTCAGAACCTTACTACTGGTTGCCACACTGTGACCAGACCCTTCTTTGCCACCTGCTGTTGATGAGTCAGCAGCATGTGGTTTAGGGCTTACAGGCCTCAAGCCCACCTTGAACCTGACTAGAAGGCCAGTCAGTAACACACTGGCCAACCCACCTGCAATGAAGGATGATTTATATTCAAGACATGACATTGCAAGCTGTGATAAGCGTATGCAACGAAACTCATAATCATCTGTCGTGCTCCTACTCGCATTCAGCTTTACTCGATGGTGTTGATCATCCCTTGGCTAATCCCGCTGGGTGCTTATTGCTATCCCTCAGGTGGCTAAAAGTATTCTTTGCAACACCGCATGCCTGATATTGTCATTGACAAAGGGTCTGCTACTTATCATCAGTCCCTTACCCACACATGTTAGAGATGCAGCCAACATCCCTTCATCTTTTCATCTAGACTAACGATATTCTTTACCTATCAAACTTGGGAACTCATAGCTGAACAGTGACACCAAAAGTGCAGGTGCTACTGCTGTTGCGGTTGATAGAATCACAAAGACAGCGTTACGAGCCAGGTCTCTAAATGGCACCTGGCAGCAGCAACAGCAGCAGCAGCAGCAGCAGCAGCATCGACAGCAAGGGTGTAGCGAAGAGCCTTGGCTGGCAGCGGTCATGCATAAGCTACAGGAAGCAGTAAGTTCTGTGCTGTGTTGCGGGTTGTGACTAGGCTGATATCATGCACATTGCTCTTGAAGCAGGTACTACCTGGGGTACCCGGGGCAGCCGGTCAGGCACTTCATGGGTTGCTGCAGATACTGACACTATAAGAGTGTGTGCATCAGGCACTCAAGTGATGCCTGGTCACCACGACGACCAATGCAGCAGATTGCCTAGCATTGTAGAATTGCCTGGTACATTACACAGTGTGTCGTGTCTGAAAACCTCCTGTCAGATATCAAAATAACAAGCCATCAACAGTTTGAAATACTTAATATATATTTCTCTAGAGACTCACCAGGAATGCAGCTGCCAATGGAGCAATGATAAATGCTGATACTCCCACAATGATTGATGCCTTCAGACCTATCAACTGAAGGTTTGCTTCACCGAGGCCAATCTCCCCAAAACCAAACCAGACAGGAGTGCCCACAGCGCCTGAAGAATCATTTTGAATGTCAAACAAGCGCAGCAGTTTGTGCAGTCAGCATGTACTGAACAAAGTGCTGGTGGCTGATGTTGCATGAGCAATCTGCATTTGTTGCTGCTGCTATAATACAATCCTAAGTCTCATATTAATTCTTGTTGTTGGGGTGTATGATTGTTGTCACTGCAGCAACTTCCATCCTCAGGTCTTGCATACTTAGTAAGCAACCATTGATCTTTTGCATGCAGGCCTAGGCAGAGGTGCTGAGTGCCGCTGGGCTCGGGTGTAAAGGTCTGACAGTACGAAGCATGCTTGGTACATAGCAGCTACGGTCTAGGGTTAGGCTGAGCGGGCCTAACCCTGTAGATGGCAGCTGTGATGCACCTCCCTTGATTCCTGGTGCTTCCTGCAACGCTGGTGTATTGCACTATACTTACATACTATATGTATATATACACCTTTCTGCAGGCACTTTTGGTGTGTGTACTCATCAAATGGCAAGACAGAATGCTTATGCCTGACACACTCACCAAATTGTGTTGCCAGAGTGTTCATGATGAGCAAACACACTACAGTCAGTAAAGGGTCATGACCCAGTGACGCCAACATAGGAGCCGCCAGGGCGACAGGAGTACCAAACCCACTAGCACCTAGTTGTTAGATGTTAACCAAAACAAAGCAGCAGCAGCGTTGCGGTATTGATTATTATTACTACAAAAGCGTTTGGCAGACTGATGGTAGCACATGTGATGCTGGAAAAAGCAAGTTCATGCAAACAAAGATGATCACGACACGAGCATTGCTGTCGGCATCGTTGCTGCAGTTCTTGGATCAAGTTGTTGCTTGCAAGCAGGTATACTTTGGCTGCACTTATGTCGTGGGACATTTGATAGTAATCAGTCCAGAAGCAGATCCATTCATTGGTCATGGAGTGCTGCACCTGCCTCATGAGCACAGCATGCTGTGGGTCTCACCTTCAACCATGTAGGCAAAACAGAATCCAATCAAGAATATTTCCGCAACAGGGTGTCCAGCACTCAGTGACTTGATTTGACCCATCATCCAGGGCAGGCACTATAGCAAATAAAAGGTAGCAGAATGCGATGAACAGCAGCAAGCAGCACCTTTTGCATTCATTGACACTAGTAGCAGCTACTACAACAATGTGACCCCTTTTATTCAAGCCCTTGTGACACAAGCAGCTCTGCCTTGTGGAGTGCTAGAAACTAGATTAGGTCCGGGCCAGTAGTACTGAGTCTCACCTTTGTGTGATGCATTGCTTGGAATAGCATGATAGCTCCGGTGATGATGCTGAGTGGAGTCAGTGCCTCTAGCAGTCCGCTAACACAGCAGGCAGCTACCTGAATTGGTGAACTAGATAAGTAGGCCAGCCTTATGAAGGCAAGCAGTGCTGCGGCTGCTGGTAAGCTGACGCTGGTGGGGAGTAGCAGCCGCTTCACAACAGTGACCAACACAAGGAACACGATCGGGAGGAGACATAAGATGACCGCTCCTGCTGGTCCCCTGTGGGGCAGTGAAGGAGGATTTCACAAGAGCTGATGACTTGCAAGAAGTGGCCATAGGTGTACTATACATAGCTTAGAGAAGTAGCCGTTGAGATCGCTTGAGATCTGTGGCTATGATTAGCCTGGCCATAGCGAGTATGGGGATGTGACTGCCGGAGAAGCATGCCAGATTTCAACACCTATGATGCTGCTTAATGTACTCATCTGCTTACCAAGGGGAAGGTAGAGGCTCCTCTAGTGCGATATTCTGCAGGGTTCTTAACGAACCGTCGTGTGCTGTATCACTGCTGCCAATGTTGCCAAGACCCGAGACCACATGTGTCATGGAGGGGTTGAGCACTTCCATGAACCGTTACTGTGTTATGATGTCTTATTGGGCTGTGCTGATGTCAAGGAGGTGTAAGCTGTTGCAAACTACAGTACATAACTACTAGGGTCACTGCTGGAGCTCCCGCAGTGACGCGACTCCGCAGGTAACAGACCAAGCGCTCATGTGACTGGAGGTTTCAGTACATTGCTGCAGGTCCTAACCCAGAAGGAATTAGCGGCCCAGCATTCTGCGTCAGGCTGTAAGCTTACAGGCGCACGTTCGCACTGAAGTGCAAGCATATCGAGCCAGCATCATGCATGTGTACAAACCAAGCATGCATCTATTCAAAAATACTCCACTTCCGGAACACGCTGTGTTAGGGCTTGTTATGGGAGGAATCCCTGGTCGAGGTGCTGCAAGTGACACTCGTACCGGTCGCTGTAGACACCGTGGAACGACAACTGCAGCACCCAGATCGTTTTCACTGGTGATTCTGTGTCATTCAGCGTTTGTTGTGTCCTCCCACACCGCCGGTAATCCCAGAGTCGCCTTACGCGGGACGTGGCGATGCTAACGTGACAACCCCAACAGCAGCCTGAAGGCTAATTGTTGCAAGTGGAAAAATCCATCTGCTCTCTGAACTACGTATGAGAGCGTTGTACAGGTAGCTCTGGGATCTGGCGGTATATACAATGAAACTAGACAGTGGCCAACTGCCGAGCTCAGTGCCTGACAGTATACCTGGTAATAGGCCATTTATTCAAACAAGTTTCAAAGCCATAAGCATGTACGCGTGAAGGCAGGCAACTAAGAACATTTCTGCTTGTTTGAATCATGTATAGTATGCATTGCCCTTTGCTGTCCCTGGCCTTGCAGAACTCCCCATGCCCTAGCCTCAGTAGGCGAGGCATGGCAAGTACTTGGCCCATATAAACCAACTTGCGTGCACATAATATGCAATCAGTTTGGGGTTCACTGGTCACTGATCAGTGCTCAGGATGAGTTGCAGAAGGTTCATTCCCAGCTTCTCTGTGAATTCTAATGTGGCTCGTGCAGCAACATGCATGCAATCACAACAATGGCTGATTATATTCTCAGCTTCTTTGTCGCATAGCGTCAGTTGGTATGTAGAAAACAGCAATTGCTTGCCTTTATCAGCAGTACTGCATCCGTTTTCCAGCATGAGCCATATATCTTTCACCAGCAGCTACATTTCCCTGAAAGTCAAAGGAAGGAGGTATTGCACCACTAGTTAGTGTTACATGCTAAGCTTGGGGCTAACAGCCTTAGTGCACTGCCAGTAGTAGTAGACACACCCACTCCGACCACGAGGTCCTTGGGAATGAAACAAACGGCTGAATTTGTATTGTGATGTTGAGAAAGAGATGCACGGCACAAGAGTGAAGACATAAGCAGTAAACCAGGTGCATCTGAATGATGATTAGTCAACGCTCTGATGGCAAAGGGCAGATGCCAGAGGATGCAGATGATGTATAAGAAACATAGCAAACGCGAAGAAAGCATAACATGATACATGCACAGTAGGATGTACAAAATAGAATCATGACAAGCAAGCCTTGCCTCGGAGGCAAGCATGTGAACGAAAGTTTGGCTTATGCAGCAAGCATGTGTTGCCCATGTCTACACGCATGCCATGCAGTGCATTGAAGTTCAATGCAGTGCATTGAAGTTCAAGTAGAAGTGGCAAGAAGGAGGTCACAGGACTGGGGATAGACATTCACTGCACTGCAACGAGCACACTGCACCTGGGGCATAACACAAGTGCCCTGCCTTCTGTGCTAAACTGTTTTGGTAACTCGATATGAATACTGAGGAGCCCCGAACCCTCTGAAGGGCAGCATTCAGATCTGCCCAACAAACATCAGCCATCGATCACGCATTGCAATACTATTACCTTGACTTCATGCTGCCAGAATCAGTAATGCATATTGCCCCAGCTGTCACTGTGCTGTGTTCATTCTTCGTACAATCAACATATCTGCACTATGTGAAGGGTGTATGTCCTGTGTCTTAGCTGCAGCCCTGCTAAGCCAGCATGTCCTGAATCCTTTGGCTGCCGAGTCATGGGAGACGACTTTCATCTCAAAGCTCTGGTTGCTAGGCATCATATGGACGTCATTGGTGTCGTGCCTACCCACAGCCTGTAGGGTCAACAGTGTTGCTTCGGTAGTTTGCTGCTGCAGTTGCTGCAGTTTTCAGTTGGAGAGCTGTGTCTGTGCGCCTGCCAGGGTTGCACGCCAGGGATGTTGGCTATCCATTGGACAAACAACTGGGGTTCAGCCCTTGCAGGAGAAGCCCCTGGTGTGGACTAGCCATGACTGTGAGGCACAGACCAGCGCCAGCTGCTCTGCTGGATAGACTGCTTTGCTGGAAAGGCTGCTGCTGTGGTGGTTGCAGCTGCGCTATGGCTTTGGTGAATCTGTGGGTCTGTGGGACATGAGGAGGCACTCCTGCAAGCTTATTGATACTGCAGGGTCCGTGCTTGAAGAGCAGTGCTTGCAGATGAGGCATCAGGAGGCAGCTACTGCTGTGTCAGGCAGCGCAGCTGAAGATGTCTCTTCTGTTGCAGCTCCTGTGCTTTGCTGCTTGCCGCCGGTGGTGGTAGGGCTGCTGCTTAGGCCCATGCTGTCGAGCTCCTGACATAGGCGCCTCTCTGCTATGGCCTGCAGGCATCCAGTTGCCATGCTGTAGCTACCGTGCAGTGCGCCAACAAGCGCTGTATGCAGATACATACTTGTGGCTATTGCAAGCTGTAAGCAGAGCCGTTGCGATGTTGATTGCGACCATTCACATCACGGGCATACGGTCTTACGCTGTAACAGTGCATGGTGCATGGACTAAACACCAAGTCTGCGCAGTGATTGTAGGCACACCTTGCTGCATGTTACTATCGCTCACCCTCAACATATCTGCACCAGCTGGAAGATTGCAGGAGCACATCACAGGGCGTCCGGTGCGGCGTGCTGCAAGCAGAAGAAGCAGACGATTGGGCTCCTGCAGCTGGGAAACCTGCTCATGCCTTGCAGGACTGTGCTACAGCGCTGCAGTGCAGCTGTACTGCCAGCGGCCATCTTTGCCCTTGCCCTCTATCAGTACCACATGTTGTGCAGTTTGTAGCAAAGCATACTGAATGTTCGGATGTTGTCATCCTTTTGGCGCAATCAATGACAGGATCAACTGAGGGCAGGTACTGTTGTCGCCTGGGTGTGACTGTAAGCAGCTAGAGTTCTTCATTATTGAGAGAGTCATATGCCGTGTTTAGTCATGCAAACTGCAGGGCAAACCAAGCAAGCAGCTTGAGCGCACAGGGTGCAGAGAGCTTACCCAAGCGCTGTGCCATGCTGGAAGCCCCACTTGAAGCAGAATCTGGCACTAGTGTAGCCACAGCAGGGATGGCATCCTGCAGTTCGGAGTTGTAACATGGGCAGTAGGAGCTGGACCAAGTTCTGATGAGAGACTGCTGTGTATGAGGGAGTGCTCTGACAGCTTGATCAAGCTTTCTTCCCCAGCACCGGCACGCACCTTCTTGGACTGTATTGCCAGGTACATGTTCTGCAGCTTGGCTCCTCCGACAGCGACCCATACGTAGATCTGTTGGCCCAAGTCAATGATTTGGAAGTAGATGGTGGCATCCGGTGCCGATTCAACGAAGCATCGCATGCGAGATTGCCGTTCAGTAATCGCGAGTCGTGCCAAACCAGCAGCCGCGTCTGCAGACATTGCAAAGCTTATATGAAAAACACTATGGCCCACGAGCTTGATGAAAGCAGGCGTTGGGTGTCACTGGGCACCAGTGCTCATTGGCAGGGACCTAGCGCTTGCAGACGGTAGGGGCACAAAAGCATGTCTTGCTCAATATATGTCGCGATGTCATGTGCTTACAAGCATGCTTGGCAAAACCCTCTGTGCGGTTATACGCCTTGGCGCGCGTTTTGAATGATCCCGTGTCTTTGCTCTCTCTGTGGGTTGCTGCTTGGCCGTGAGATGATCCTAGCACCCGACACTCTGTGTTATAGTGTTTGCGTCGTGATTCTGAGGCGGTGTCTGCACATCAAAGAGCACAACAGTACAGGACTGACTTGAATACCCTTATCGTGTCGAAGGTCTACATAAGTAATTGATTACATTGTCAACATGGCGACTCAGGCCAGCACGCAGAGCAGGCCGCTATCTCGCGATGAAGAGAAAGGCATGTGTGGTAGCAGCGGTCCGTCATTCGCCAAAGAACAGCATGTTGACTCATGTTGTTGTCACTCTGCTACAGAGCATTTCGTAGCATTTCTTATGAACTACCAAGACCCGCAGACTGGCAGGAACAAGTACATTGACGAGCTGGTGAGCAGCACATCTACAGCCAACTGCTGTGCTGCTGCAGCTCGCCTGGACGGTGATCGTGATCCTTGTTGACTTTTGTGGTTGTGAATGCTTGCTTCTGCAGCAAAGGATCGCTAACCGCGAGCAGAAAAAGCTGGAGATATCTTTAGATGACCTGAGAGATGTAGGTAACTGCAGTAACAGCACCAGCACAGTTTGAATCATTGAGTAACTCAGCTGCTGGACCACTTTGAAGCTCTGCACGCAGCAAGCAAGCTGCATAACAAGAGATTATTGCGTCTGCATAAGGCAGCAGTAAATGCCTCCCTGCTACAGTCTCTCAGGCCTGCATCTAGCGAACATCAAGTCAGTTGCGCTTCTTACACATAAGCATTCACCCTCGACGCAAGCCATGACAGCTCGCACATGCTACGTATGCAGTTCCTGCAAGTCATGCCAGCTGCCCAGGGCCTGGTTGAGGAGATCAAGGGCAACACGCAGCACTACCTCAGTGTCATTGCTGAGGCAGCAGACTCACAGCTGGCCACACTCAGCGTTACTGGCAGAGTCAATGCTGACATCTATGACACCCTTATGGAAGCGGTAGGACTATACGACACTAGATTACCAAATACCTACTGCACAAAGCAGTTGCAAATAGGTCTGCCAGAATCTTGGCATGCGATTAGTGAAGAATTCCTGCAGACAAACCTGCTGTACTAGCAAGGCGTCCTGCATGCTTGCTGAGGTGTATTGGCGTGTTTGTTTGTGTTGCAGAGAGAGGCACAGATTGCAAAGAACCTGGAGAGGAACCAGACAGGAGGCATGGTTGACACAGTAAGTGACTTTGTCATCAGCCGTATCTCACAGGGTCTACTGTTTCTGGTGAAAAACGTCCTGTAGGTGACAGCCAACAACAATCGAACAATCACATCCGTTGAAAATGTCCTGTTCTATCGTGCACTAAGCATAAGTTGGACTTCTGCTGCTGCCAGCTGGAGGGGCATTGCCAAACATATGTAATCATCCCATGTTGCCTGTCTGCCTGTTGCAACTGACTTGCTGCCTTGCAGTCTGCTCCCATCGACCAGCAGAACATCAACAAGTTGCCTCCAGCCCTGCTGCGTCGCTATGACGTCTATATCCACACTGAAAAGCGCCTCCCCAACCCTGACAAGGACCTGGATGCACCAGCAGTACCAGCAGCAGCAGGCAGCGGGAAGACAGCAGCACAGGAGCACCCCATTACACCACTAAGGCGTGTGGCAGCACAGCACATTGGCAAGCTCGTGCGAGTCAGAGTGAGTAGCCCTTGCTGAAGTGCGGAGCTGCTTTTGGCACGAGAGCATCATACTGCGCTTGTTGCAAGCCAGTACATTTGCATCCATGTTTGTTTGACTGCATCATACATAGTGGCTTATGTAGAACCTGGGTGTTGTCTGATTGCTTGTTTGCCCTGCATTTGTCAGCCGCCATCATATGAATGAACCTTGTTTCCTGCACTTTCCTCTTCCAGGGCATGGTGACTCACGTCACAGATGTGAAGCCACTCGCCTCAGTGTTGACATACCTTGATGAGGAGTCCAACACAGAAATATATCAGGAGGTATGCTTGCTGGTGTGCTGACATCTGCCGCACTGGGATTATTCTGCACTCTGGGTTGAGTGCGTTGCAAATTGACACCTAGGCAGACAGATCATGCTGCTCCCTGCTTCAAGGACGTGACTGTGCGCTGCAGCTCTGCCGTAGCAACTGGTATAGGTGATCAGACAGCTGGGAAGCTCTTGTCAGTCCACTGATATCTTCCTTCTTGTTGCCTGCTGTCCAGGTTGCGGGGCGCAGCTTCATGCCGCTGCAGTACACAAAGAAACCCGATGGCAGCAACTGGAAGAAGGAGCCGGTGCTGCAAACCCGAGGAAGCAAGTTCATCAAGTTCCAGGGGGCACGTATTCAGGTAAGCAGCATGCCACTTCACTGGTGAGCAAGTGATTCACCAGGCATGCCTTGATCCACATATGCTTGCACATGTTAATGATTCATCCTGTGGGCTGTGGTTGCTAGCTAACAGCATAGCCGCTGCATTTACTCACAAAAAACTCATGAACATACGCCTTGAGCCACGTTATGCCATTCGTGTGCAGGAAATGCCTGATGAGGTGCCATCAGGTGCCACACCTCGCTGCATCAACGTACATCTCCGTGGTGACATCACTCGCTCCATGAAGGCTGGTGATACTGTGTGTCTGAGTGGCATCTTCCTGCCAGAGCCCTTCACCGGCTGGAAAGCACTCAGGTACACAGCCACACAATAACACATGAAGGCAAACATACGTGTGCATACTATTGGTGTCTTGTTTAGGGGCGATTGGCCAATGTCTTGAAGCTGTGCAGCTGCTGCGTTGATCGCTTGGCGCAGTATAAGCGCAAGCCTGCGTTGCTGCAAGCTACCAAGTTTGCATGCATTGTCGACCCAACTGCTTGGCTTATGAGCGTAAGTGTTTGCTCTGTCTGCAGGGCTGGTCTGTTGGCTTCAACTTACCTGGAGGTCATGGAAGTACAGCAGCTGAAAGAAGCGTACGATGAGTCGCTGGTGGGTCTGAACAGTATGCAAGCTAGAGTCTGTTGGTCACTGCTGGCATAAATATGACGTGCTGACATGCCACAGGTCAGAATGATGCAGAATAGCGGTACCTCTGTCTGGATCAGCATTGGCAGTGTTGTGTAGCATCTCAGCTTACAGATCGAACATGCCTGAATTAGTCCATGACATAAGGCCAGTAGAAATTGCCTCAGCTATTGTAGGAATCCTTGAAGTAGCGGAAATAGGCGAACGGGGCTCCTTGCCAAGAGGAACAGGATGGTGCTAGCTGCACACGAGCTGGTCGGCATCTGCAAGGCACATGTTTGTTCTGTCTGAATTGTGCGATATACAGGTGACTGATGAGGATGTTGCTGCCATTGAGGAGCTGGGCAAACAAGGTGGTCTGTTTGACAGACTAGCAGCAAGCATCGCTCCTGAAATCTATGGCATGCTAGAGGTCAAGAAGGTGAGGTGGTTTGGTAGAGAACAAAACCCTGATTGGTGACTGGCAACTACCACAGCACTTGTCCGTTCTTGTAGCTGCATGTGAGATCGCTCAGCTGACACTGTTGGCCGCACTCTACCGAGAACGACCTTCGCCCTCACGAGGTTATCCTGTTGTACCCGTTTTACCAGGCGCTACTGCTTCAGATGGTTGGTGGTGTTGGTCGTGAGTTCCCAGGCAGCGGCATGAAGCTCAGGGGTGACATCCACATCTGTCTGATGGGTGATCCAGGAGTTGCCAAATCTCAGTTGCTGAAGCACGTGGCTAAGGTTGCGCCACGAGCTGTGTACACAACTGGCAAAGGAAGCAGCGGTGTCGGACTGACGGCTGCTGTGGTGCGCAATCAGGTTAGTACTGAGGATCGCTGTGTGCAGCTGCTGCTGCCTTCGCAGACAAACTGGGCCTCAACTGCAAGAATCCTGAAGTCACAGCAGCAAACGGCATCAGATTGTGCACATATGCTATTTTGGCAACAATGAAGAATGTGTGAGATAGCTTGCATGGCTTGGGGACATATGAGTCTGCCCATTTGCTGCTGTTAACCACGCAAATACCTGCTGCAGGTGACCAAGGAGCTTGTGCTTGAGGGTGGTGCACTTGTACTGGCAGATAAGGGCATCTGCTGCATTGATGAGTTTGATAAGATGGAGGAGGCGGACAGGACCAACATCCATGAGGTGTGGGGATGTCTTTATTGACCCGTTTTCTGTTGTAGATACATGTTGTACTGGGGCATCACTCTTTTATGACACCTTGCATCACTGCTATACATCTAGCCGGCAATCAAGGACTTGCACTTTCCTCCAGTATGCCTTCAGCAACTCGACGACGTAGCATTGTTGCTCGACATCAGGGGCAAAGCCTTGGATTGATGATCGAGGAGCGGTCAAAGCCTTCAGCTTGTTGAATCATGCTGTTGTTGCAGGTCATGGAGCAGCAGACTGTCAGTATAGCCAAGGCTGGCATCACCACCACACTCAACACCCGCACAACTATCCTTGCAGCTGCTAACCCAGCTTATGGCCGCTGGAACAGGCGGAAAAGCCCAGGAGATAACATCAACATGCCTCCAGCACTGCTTAGCAGGTATGCAATACACTTTACCAAGGCACAGTCTGAACTCATGCTGGATCTGTGTCCCCCGGGATGAGTACTGTGTTGTGCTAATAGAACAGCTGCAGAAAAGTGCATAGTCTCATGACTTGCTTTCAAGTGTATTGTTGTCCTATCTTGCAGGTTTGATATCATGTGGCTGCTACTTGATGAGTCAGATGAGCAGCAGGATGCACAGCTGGCAGCTCACATCATCAACGTTCACCAGGGGCGTGTTGGAGCAGCAGCAGCAGCTGATAGCAGACAACAGGCGGGAGCAAGCAGCAGCAATAGCAGCAGGGTGAGTCAATGTGCATTCAGCACTACCATCAGGCCTTTGCAGGCAGTCATGTTGACGCGTCTCTATGCTTGTTGCCTTTCATTGTCGCAAGGCCTGTAGACATAGATCAGTACACATTGGGATGTCCCGTGGGTAGGTCTCACCTGTTTCGCACACATACATACAGCAGAAGTACAACATGCACTGAACATGTCATGCTAGCTTTCAGCAGCACACACAAACACAAGTGTCTGCTGTTGCAAAAGAGAGCTGGTGCAGCAAAGTGAACGCAATGCTGGCTGATGAAGACAAGCAATGCTCTTGTGTGTGTGTAGGTACCAGAGAGTGGTCCCATCCCCCCTCGGCTGCTGCGTGCCTACATCACCCTAGCTCGCCGCCAGCAGCCTACAATCCCTGAGGACCTCACAGACTACATATCAGAGCACTATGTGGAAGCACGTGGGCAAGAGGCAGCGGAGCTTGGAGAGAGGGGAGCATACATCACACCCAGAACACTCATGAGCATTCTGAGGCTCAGTCAGGTGCGTGCTGTGGTTGTATAATGTAGTACCGTCTGATTACATCGGTGGTGGTATTGATGCACTGCTGTCAACGTGCTTTGCCCTGAAGACTGGGGCTGTTGGAAGCATATACAGCAGCTATGCAGGTATGAAAACACCACCCCTGGTATATGCTTGCCTAGTACTACTGTAATGCAAAGTTGGCCATGCAATATGCCAATACAGCTGTAGATGATATGCCAAACATGCAATATGCCAATACAGCTGTAGATAATGCACTGGGGCCGCCACCCAGAGCTGTGTACTTCTGTAGTAGATTATGAAGGTCGTGAATGTGCCACGGTGGGAGGTGTTTGTTTGTGGCACCTTGCAGGCAGTGGCCAAGCTGCGCTTTGCTGACACAGTGATACGTGGAGATATTGACGCAGCCATTGAGCTCATGCGTAACAGCCAGGCATCAATAGAGCCAGAGCTGCAGAGGAGAACCAGGGAAGACCCAATCAGCAGGCTGTACACCGTGAGTGATGGTGGCATGTATGCAAGTCCTGGCTGCTGAGATCACCTGTAGCAATGCATTGTCTCACCATAACAAAGGTGATCGCAAGCACAAGCTGTCGGTGCATGTATTCATCTATCCAGGAGTCAGACTGCTCACTGCACGATCACAGCATTCACATGTCTAAAGCTTGTAACAGCGTCGTTGAACCACAGAAACATGTTGCGTCCCGTTACTGCAGAGGATCAAGGACTGGGCAGTAAGGAACCAGAGCGCTGAGGTGCCATGGTCAACCATTATTGACCAAGCGTTGGCAGCACAAATCACAGGGGTGAGCGGACACTGTCTTCTTTCCTTTCTTTCTTACTGGAGTACGTGCCACCCAAGACAACTGCATGATGAGGGGACAGTGTCTGGTTTTGTTGCATCAGCACCTTTAGCATGGTGGAAAAGCTAAGACACAGGTTGTGGGGTGCTACACATATGACCATTTGACCATGCATGAGTGCTGTCAATTCCCTATGGTCCTGCCATCAGCTTGCTTGGTGCATTTACGGGTTTGTTTGCTTGTTTGTTTAGCAAAGTCACCATGGATCAACATAACCGCTTTTGCTGCCTCATTGCAGGAGGGTCGTAATGAGATCATCAACAACACCTTGGAGGAGTATGAACAGATTGCTGTATGGACTATCAACAGAGACAGAAACAACCGGATTGTCAGCGTGACATTCCCAGAGGAAGACATTGCCAGAGCTTGAAGCCTGCAGTAAGAGTTCTAGGCATGGCAGCACAAAAGCGCTGCTGGTTGTGCGCAGTGGCACTTGATCAGGAAGAAGGGTTGACGAGTTTAGTGCTGGTGCACTGAATGGTGGTTCTAATCAGGATTCAGAGGACTTTCACGCCGCCATTATGCTGATGTGGCCACCTGTCAGTGGAGGAGGGTGTGAACTTTTCTTTGGATACATGAGTGCAAAAGGCGCTGTAGGGCAACAGCAACAGCTGCACATTCGATGCACACGAGATTTGTTGTATACTTCTCTCAAGTTCAGCCGCGGAATGTGACTTGCTACCTTGATAATTTGAAAGCAGGAGACGTCTGTTGTGCACATGCGATGTAGCAGAGGGTTACCTGGCACTGTATCATCCTGGTGAGGGTAATGTCATATCCAAACAGAAGTGAAAGCATGCAGGTGTGGCGAATCAGGTGGATTCGGCACGGCATTTGCCTGCGAATGCACTGTTGCCTGCTGCTAGTAGCAGTTGCTGCATGCGCGCTGCATTCGCCCTTACGAAGATGACATTCGGCGAGCCATTAATGGACACTGTAGTACTCCATCTGCGGACAGCAGTCACCGACTCCGGTGCAGGGCTCGCCGTCTTCACGTAGTGCCAAGTCTGACTGTACATTGCGGAGGCTCCTAAGCTACTTCGACAGTGAGGCGTCAGACGCATGGCCGCCATCAGACTGGTTGCTACACCTGCATAATTTCTGCGCGATCAATTGGTCCATCGCCGGTGGGGGTCGTGTCTCACCGTTACATGGTCCGATGAATCATAACCCACCGCTTGGCTTCTTGACACTGCCGTATGCTATCCACATACACCATGAAGGCGCCGTCTGTTTCAGGTCTACGAGAAACGTGCATGCTGCATCGTGGGTATGAAGAGGTTGCTGGACGGCTGAAACCAGATCTGCCTCGTTGCTCACACTCGTCCGAGGTGGCATCTTGCCGTAGACCGACTGCTGGCTCACCAGCTGCAAGCCGGGATTACCCTGCTTCTGGAGCAGCCTCGAAGCTCTTGAAAATAGTACCACGTCAGAATCACACAATGACACCGTTTGCGAACCCGGGCTTGCAAAGTGGGTACTAGCAGCAACTGAGCATTCACGTGACTCCGCAACGATCCTGCCCTGGCTTCTTTGCACAGCTGAAAGCCTTTGATCTGTCACGCGACAAAAACTTTGCGTCTAGCAGGACGTGGGATTTTGCTGCAGTAAAAACCAGGAAGACAATGGCTGAGAAGCCTGCTGAGCTGGAGCCCTTGACGGACAATGACGCTGCTGCTTGGGACGATATTGAAGATGGCGCCTTCCATTCGGCTATCACGGTGCAGCAGCTCATTGCCTTGGACCCCGACAATGTGATCGAGCATATCTCAAAGAAAGGTGTCATCAAGCTTGGCACCTTCAGAGTACAGGTAACACTGCAGCAGTACAGCTGCCTTCTGCCTTAGGTTGGTGCTGCATGATTGGACAAACTGTGTCAAACCTGGTCTGCATAGGGTAGCTTGTATGATAACACAAATCAGATGTCCTTGTGACCCGTAAATGGCCTGACAGAGATCAAGAGCGTGTGACAGTTGATAGTGTGTTGCAGCACCATGCCCCAATAGGCGTCCTTCACTGCTTCTCTGTGAATAGCATTTGTTGACTCTCAGGATTCCACCATCATGAGAGCCTTGGATGAGCGGCCTTTCTTGACCATGGGCAGCTCAGACCGCATTGGGGACTATGAGAAGATGTGGAGGAAACACCTGGCTAAGTATGCTGACAAGAAGCTGAAGAGTGGTGAGCGTGCTGTCCCGGGCTTGGCTGCTCACTGAGCAAGGCTTGAAAGGCGGTGACCCAGCGCTATATTGTATAGATGAAGAAGTCTGCGTGGTTGCCAAAGACGGGCTCATGCACCAAGCCAGCAGATTTGACTGCATGTTGCAAAGGTCCTGCCGAGTAAAGTGCAAGAATGAGCTGCTTGTCTGAGATATAGAGTGTCACAGACGGTCAACACACTCTTGTACTTTACTTGAAAAGTTGATTTGACGCTCTTCTGGCTAAACAGCAGGGTTTGTTGTTTGCCGGTTGACCAATGCGTTGGTTAGCATGCTGCTGCTGCTGCTGCTGCCGCCACTTCTGCTGCAGGTTGGTCCCGCCGTCTTGCTGTTGAGGCGTTTGTTGTCAACATCAAGGACGCTGCTGCTCCTGACAAGGAGGGCCTGCTGAACCCTCTGCTGCTGAAACATGATTCTGGTGCTTGTCACCACAGTGTCTTTTCACTACCTGCACTTCAGGTCAGCAACAACTTGGAGTATCGTGTTGTTGGTCCAGCAATGCTGAGGTTCAGGGTGTTCCTGGTTGCGGCTTATGTTGGGTTCCTACTAACAGCACTTATGTTCAAACTACCAGCACCACTGCCAGCAAAGCTTGCTGCTACTTGACTAATCGGACTCTGCCAGAGAAGACAGCAATCAGTGTCACCCTGATCTTGCAGCTGCTCAACTTACCTTGCTGGCTGTCTGCCTGTCTGGATGCCGCAGGCAGTTTTGGACTTCAAGTGGAACACTTATGCTGGCGGCTGGGTGACCGCTGAGTTCACCTGCTTCCTCATCTGGCTGTTGTCATTCTCTGCCTTTGTTCTGGTCTATCAGGTAAAGGATCATGGCAGTTTGAGGGCATTTATGATGTGAACGTGGTTTATCAGAGCTAACAGACAGTGGCACATCACTTGGCAGTGCACATAACTATCAACATCTTGCCTTGTAGACTTATCGCAGTTATCGGTATCCTGGTCAACATGCTGATAGTCATGTGCCTGCCAAGCCTTGGCATGTAGGACATTACATGCCACTGCAAGTCCAATGCAATGCATCATAAAGAATGGTCTTTATGATGCATTGCATCATAAGGATCATCACCAAATGCTTCATGATCATTATCATTGAGTGTATCTAGCAGCTGTTCTCAGCATGTCACCATGTCCCTAATGGCTAATCTGCG
>LWCB01009532.1:0-15044 GCA_001630525.1 Coelastrella sp. M60
GTAAAGGCACACCGTCCCACTCCCTTCCACTGCTTCAGCTGTAAGCACTTTCAGGGTGGCGTGCATTGGCATCTTAGTGAAGCAAGTGTCTGGCTTTACTGCTCTGTCTCAGGCCAAGTCCCCAGCTCTCACGGCCCTGATGCGAGTGATGCAGTCCCGAGGCAAGAAGCTGCTGGCCCACCTGGATGAGGGACGCAGCTGGGGGGCAACGGGAAAGATGCCAGCAGGGGGGCAGTACTGCTTTGAGAGCCCACAGGTGGCCAGGTGAGGGATGATGGAAGATCAGCTGCTTCTTCACTGCAATGTGCTGACAGCAGAGTATCAGGAGGACGTGTGCAGTGTCCTGCTGTTGCGAGGATGCAGCTCTGAAGGTGCAGGAATCAGCAATATGTGAAAACTGCAGAGCCGGATTTTGAGCCAGACTTGTGCCTCTCCCATTGCTCATGGGAAGGTGAAATTCTAGCACAATGACGGTGTCAGGCCAGCAAAGGGTGTGAAGAACAAATCGTTATGGCTTATCGTGGCCTTGTTGCTGGCACGTCCACATGACCTGGTGCCTGTCTGTGTTGTGTGTTTTAATCCACAGGTATGAATCAGGTCAACACTTCTTGGCTCATGAGGATGGCTTTCCTGCACTGCTGGCAATGGCAAACGGCTTCCAGCGACATGCCACACTGCTACTCTACCTCAACAGTGTGTCCCAGGTGAACTTGACCAGCAGGGTAGCAACATTTGCATCAAGCAAGTGGAGCGATACTGCTGAACTGCTGGCATATATGAACACAGCATTGCTAGCTGGACTTGAGCTCCTCAACTGCTGTAGTTGCCATCATAAGTTGTGTTGTTGTTGTCGTTGCAAAGGATCAAACACAGGCAACATGCAACCCACATGTCCTGTCCGATTCCTTTCCTGCCTGGTTTGCTGTCTGCAGGGTGGCGCCACCCACTTTGACCACCTTGGCATCTCAGTACAGCCAAAGCAAGGCATGGCCCTGCTGTTCTTCCCCTCATTTGCAAATGGCACAGCGGACCCAAGGTGTGTGAAACTCCTTGCTGCCTGATTCCATGCTGTTTCATGGCAAAGACAGCACAACTGCAGGATGCACTGCTAAAGTGTCAATGTGTATGCAACTCTCAACAGCAGCAAATGGTTTGTGTTGCCATTGCTGCATGATTAGAAACGATGCAAGATACTTGCTGCTGCGAGAGTAATCTGAATTTTGCAACCAAGCTGCTTGAGACAGGCAACAGCAGCTGGCGATGTTCATGACATGGGACTGGTCATGTATATCATGCATCCACCAAGTATTACAGTCTGCAAGAGCAAAGGTCCTGCCATATAGTTTGTGCTCACTTTGATGCTTTACTGTCGAGTATCACTCTTCAGAGCTGTCTTGTATATATGACATGTTGTGCACTGTTGTTCCCCAGGTCTCTCCACACAGCACAAGATGCTGTTGACACTAAGTGGGTGATGCAGCAGTGGATTGCTCGAGGCTACCCAGTGCCCAATGCAGTGCTCAAAGCGGTCAAGGTTGCTGCAATGGCAGGACCTGAAGCAGCAGCAGGTCAGTCAGTCAAAGAAGTGTTCAGGGTACCAGTGAGCAGTAGTACCAGCAGCAGTAGTGGTGCAGGTGGTAGTGATGGCAGGAAGAGCAGGAAAGGTGGTAGCAAGGGCAACGGGAAGAAGGGCTTTGGGCGGAGATGATGCATCACATGGGTGGCGGCCGTGATGGTGCTTGTTAGTCAGGCCTTCGTGAACATCCACATAAGAATGGCCAGGTTGTGAACACATCTTGGCTGTGGCAGAGCACTGTGTTGGAGCATATCCGGATCCATAAGCGGCCTTGACAAGGCTCGTGCTCACAAGTATCCTGTCATGTTGAACAGCGTGCGATTGAATGGTTCTCCGCAAGTGGGGGTATGCTTGCAACAGGCAGCAGAATGAATGTAATGCTGGCTGATATTGACAGGCAATAGCTGCTGCTAGAATATCCAGACAGGTTTGTTCAGTTTAAAGTTTGATGCCTGGCAGGTTCCGGCATGTCAACGGCTGCGCTAGGCTTATATGTTCAACATAGTGCGGCTAACTGTCTTACTGCGATATTGATTAATGCCAAATCAGCCACCTCATTGGCTCACACCCACATCATTCCGGATCCGGGTTGGCTGCTCAGCAAAGACTGTTGACCACAGGGTGACGCTGCAGCTGAGCTGATGCTTGACGTTGAGAGAAAACCAAGTTATCAATACGATCAGTGGCTGCTCATACCACCTGCCAGGTGCCACAAACGGTAAGAACAGCGTTACCAAACATCCAGGGCTCTTTGGGGACCAACTTCTGGTCTGTGCACACTCATGACATACTGCACTGTGATGACCTCTGTACACATAATTCAACAAAGTTGTACAAAAATACTGTACCAGTGCTGCACCAGTTCTGCCGCGGACCACTCGCAACGGACAAAGATGTATAATATATTCAGCAAGCTTCTTCAGCTTCCTGTTGATTGCAGGCTTGTATGCAGCACTAGCATAAAAAGTTCTCCATGGTTCTCACATGACTACGGCCAATAGCACTCAGTGCTAGGCACTGGCATACAGGTAGGCTGGAGAACCGACCAAAGAGATACAACACAACATGACAACCACCGCACATGTATGCAGACCAGCTGCGTGCGTCTATCTACTCAGCCACTGAGGCTCAGTGCTGCATTGTACAATAGTATCTGAGTAGCCTGATGAATGCGCCTGATCCAATGCCAAGGCGCTCAACACTACAGCTGTACAATGGCGTTGCGACAGCTCTCAAGCATGATGCCGTGCTTGGATGCAGACCAACATACCCCACTTACTGCTACGACTGCTTGCTACCAAACAGGTTTGTTAGCAACCCTTTGCTTCTGCGAGCCGGCTTGGCTGTCCAGCTCTCTTTGCCTTTCATGTCTGCTACAATGACAGCAACATTGTCCGTGGTGTATCGTTTGAGGGCAATCTCTACTAGTGCATCTGCAACCTGCTGAGCGCCCTTGCCTTGCTTGAACTGTGCCCTGCATAGGAAACGGCAGCGTGAAGACAGGAGGGCAATGTCGGAACTCAGCCGCAGTGAGATGTGGAGCACCCGGCGGTACCCAACCAACAGACACACCACTGATGTTATGCTGCTACCTATGCATGTTTCTCTATGGCACATACCCAGTGATAAAACATCACATGTTTTGTCAGAAGTACATATGATCAAGTCACACATGCATCCCACAGAACTGGCGTCCATCTTGCTATGCTGGCATCAGTGCCTTGACAGCAGATGTTGGGACACACACCTTGCAAACCTCATGGCCTCAGCAATGGGCATGCAGTCCCACAAACCATCTGTGGCAATCACCAGGAACTCATCCTGTTCACAGAAGTCAACTTGTGACACATCAGGCAAGGGGATGACAGGGTCAGCTGTGAACACATGCTTGGTGGCAAAGTCCTGGGGCCAGCTGCCCTTGTCAGCCCCTTCAGATAACAATATCTTGAGGCCCTCACCCTGCAGAACACATGACATGGGGACTGTCATATGACAAACATTGCAACACACCTGCAAAATGATGACTTGTTGCGGCTGCAGGCCCTGCATGCTGCAGCAGTAGTTTGCTCATGCCCATGGTTGTGACTGTGCCAAATATGCACACCCCAACAATACTGAGCAGCTGCATGCACCCCTACAGGCAGCCATGCAGCTGTGAACACATGAACAGGACCAGAGGCTGCATACATGATGATGACAGAGAGACGCTTCTGCTCCAGATCCTGTTTCCATGCTGTGACTCACCTTGAACTCAGGATCTCCGAATGCCCTTGACACTGCCAACACATTACACACCCGCCCATCAGTGATCCAGCCGCCTGCTGCCTCAACCCGCTCGATCTCCTCCAGCACGTGGTCACCAAAACCGTACACACGATGTTGACTGGTAAGTGTTATTGGAGAGCCATTCCTGCGGCAGATCGGGAAAAAGAAACTGTGGAATGAACACACCATTGGAGTAGCATCATCCTTCATAATGCATTCATGTGCTGATATGTATCCTTGATGACATGGCTGCACATTTGCTAATTGGATAAGAGTGCTTCCTAGATGCGATCCTTTCAGCTGCAGGTTGGCATCTGCTCACAAAGGTGCTAAGGCCGGGAGGTGCTGCTCTGTGCTTGACTATGATGAACGGTTCCGCACCTGCACAGAACAGCTAAGCTGTCTCCAAGACTTGCAAACACAGCTCGCTGGGGATGCACAATGGCTACTGTACCAGTGGCGCCAGAGGCACCTGTCACACGCCCTTTCTTCTCTGCAGGACACGAGGCGCTGCTTGAATACAGAAGAAACACAAGTGCTGGTGACAGACAGCAGATGCAGGCTGCTGAATGTGTCGAAGTACCACTGCGATGTCAATACAAGTATAGGACACTTTGTGCTGTGCTCTCTTGGCGATGTTAGCTTTTGAACCATGAACCTTGCCGTTGAAAAATGTAAGACCTGTCTGCCACACACACATCGATGTCGATATAGTCCAGACTCTCTGCTGTAAGCCGCACCTATCAAATAGTTTATCAACTCGTCATCTGCTTGCTCAAATACATTGGTCATGAATCGCTCTGCCCGTGTTGACCTGGTGACGCCTGGTCTCCCAGGGATAGGGTCAGCATTTGGATCAGGCTGCAGTAACCGGCTGTCTATATGCTGCAGGACATCTTCCAGCAGGTGGTCTCTCAACCACTCTGCAGAGGTGCTGCCTCCGTGACCATCAAACACAGCTGCAAGGACAGCAGTGTCAGGAGTGCACTTTCAGTATCAGAGCGCGAAACAGGTCATATGAGAACCTGATATGCGCCATGGCCTATGCCTTTACGTTTTGTTTGCTTGTCCAAGCCAGTGAAAATGGGGCCTTATGTGCATTTCATGCTGGTACCGGGGGTGACACAGCAAGGCAGTGAAGAGCTGCCGCTTTGCTGCTTACACTGATGGATCCAGAGCAACGAATGCGTGAGTGCAACGAGTGAGCAGCAAGAGGGGGTTATGTGGCTCAGAGAGCTAAGTCTTGATCGGAGCAGTTCATATGACATCCAACCTGCATAGGTGAAACCGGCACTTGCGTCTATCTCAAGCCTCAGCTCGTCTTCCATTGTAGGCCGAGGTCCTTGCGCACTACTGCTACCCCATCCAAACGTCGATTCAGTCTGCTGCTGTGTCTGAGCGTCAGCGACTGCTACCCGAATCTTGCTGCTACGAAATAAGGGCTGGTACCTCAAGATCTTGCCCTGCTGACAGTTTATTTGTGCTTTCATTTTTGTTCGACAGGTACAACTAGGGTGCAACATAGCTTTGGTCTGATGCGCAAGTTTAAGCCATCATTACATCTGAACGTGCTGCGAAGTTCTGCAGCCTCGCCGTCAGCGCTGTAATACCTTACAGTAAAGATAACGCAGCAACAAGAAAGTAAGAGCTTGTCAGCAAGCGCCGGTGTATGCGCACAAAGTCACAGATGGCCATCTGTCTTCACGCACTTTGCCGTCCGCCCCGCTCCCGAGAGAGTTGTCAGACGAGTGCAATGCACGTGCCAGGGAGAACATGAACCGCGGGTAACATCCTGTACTTTCTTCAATCTGCTCTGGGGTTCGCAATCAGCATTGCTGCCATAACACGGAGTTACCTCTACCTCACCCACCTGAAGCAACGGGGCAGTGGTCCGGCAGGGCTCACACAGTCAGGAGGCACGAACCTAGTACAAGACATAATCAACCTTGTACACGGCATAAGCACGCAATCAAGAAGACCTGACGGTCCTGCACATCTGCAGGTCTGCATGTTCAAGATCCAGCAGTTCACCGTGAGAACTCTGAGAACTCTGCCCAAACCCCTGCAGCCACAACTGCTGCTTACTTCCCATAAGAGACCATATGGCTGCAACATATGAGAGTATCTGCTGTTTACACATCAAGCCTGAGCCTGCTGTGCTGCCTGCTGCTGACCTGAAAACAGCAACCACCTCTCCTGCAACTGCCTAACTCTACTGCTTCTGCGAGTCTTCTGAACAGTTACTGCCAACTCCACCTGGCCACCAGCAGGGCTGCGCAAGTTTAAAGGTATCCTGAAGCTACCAAACTGCTTTATGTACTGATCGTGATGCATCAACACCAGCTCCTGGGGCAATTCTATTCTCAACTGCTGGGCAACACAATGCACCAAGTGTTCCGCTGTCACCCGGCCTATCATGGGATGCTCTGGGTCTCTGATGTTGAACCTTCGGCCCACCACCTGTCACACATCACAGCAAGGAGCAGCAGCATGTAGATTGCACATTACATGCATCAACAAGGTAGGTCTGTAAGGTCTCTGCTAGCTATGATGCAGTGGGAGGGTCTACATCACCCTTTGATAGCACACGCGGAACAATCAGGCGCATGGATGAGCCCTGTGGACATGCTGTGCTGATCCAATTCAAGGGTCAAGAGTGATGATTATAACCGCATATTCATCGGGGCGGCACTTGGCAGTTTCATTGTGTCCTGGACAGGCTAGTTGATGCTGTGACAGTCCACACCAAGTCCAGCTGATCAAGCATGCTGCATAATTGGCAGCAACAGTACTCAGACAACACAACTCACCACTCCTCTCTCTGACAGCAGGTTGAAAATCTCTGGCATCTGCTGTTCAAGCGGCAGTGTTGATGGGTCTACTGCTGCTTTTCGCTGCCGCTGTTGTGAGCCCCTCTCTAGTTGCTGTAGTGCCTGTGCACTCAATGCCCCGCGTGCCTAAGTACAGAGGCAGCAAAAAGTGCAATAAGTAGTAATTGGAGTAGACTCCCCAGCAGCTGCTGCAGAACAAAAGACTGGTGCTGTGTGTATGTCAAAGAGAACAAGTAGCAAACATCAGCACACACAGATGCTTGCAGTGGCCATTTCCTGCTCGTAGCCAAGACTCAGAACAGCCGAGTCAGCAGCACAGCAGTGGTGCTTGTGGTACGCCCAGGTGCTTGTGTCACATCCAGACCATGCACATAAGCAGGCCAACAGAAGGGAATCATGCTACAGCACATGATGGCAATACATCCACCACTGCACCTGCATGTTTTTTATCACAGAGGGCACGGCGTAATCTGCTTGTCCACTGGGGAACAGGTAATGCCGTGCATACCCTGCCTTTACTTTGACAATGTCACCAGCCTGCCCTAGCTTCTCATGATCCTACAGGCGTCAAGCAACAGTACCGCCAGACAACGCTCAATATGCAACAGAGGAATGCCAGATGAGTCAGTAGCAGCATCCTTGGGTCCAGATGCCTCGGAAACGCTACAGTGGTGGCCTGCTTGCTTGCTGCTGTGCACAGACTTGGTCACCAGTCACTGCTGCTTGGTCTAAAAGGCACACTGGTACACTACTGTCGTGACCAATTGCCATGTTCGCATCAGCAACCCCTTAACGACATGAACAGTCCTCTGGATTTGAGCTTACCTTCAGAAGCACCATGCGAACTTCGTGTTTGCACCGTTGCTGCTGCACAACTGCACCATACACCGTCCCGGGGATTGACAGCAAGGCAGGAAATGCTGGGCAACCTGATATGACTGCTGCTTGTTGCAAGATTGCTTTCTGCAGCATATTGCATGCGCCGAGCAGTATGGCAGAAGGACAGGGCTGGCTGAACATGTCGATCGACTTGCTGTACTTCGATCTGAGCAATATCACAACCAAGACCCAAAAAAAGTAAGCGTCAAAACCAATAAACCTACTGCTTTATGATTCTGTGCATCAAGCAGGCATTTCTGCTGCAGAGCGGGCTACAAAGTAAAACGACGGCAAGCAGCGACCTTCTGCAAACTGCATATCATTTAGCATCAAACAAATGACTCTTTGAAACCTGTGCGTCTGATGCTAGTGAACGTCGCTCGATAAGCTCAGCCTGAGCGATGCCATGGGGCTGTACCAGGCTGTACATGTGCAAAAACCTGTTCCAGCCCCTCGACGGTTTGGTGATCCAGCTGTTTTCGTGCCTGTGAGAAACTGTGGGTTCATGCAGGGGGCCAGAAGTATCCAGCTGACCTCCGATCTGGCAACAGCTGCAGCAACGTCACACATCACATGCATACCTGCAACAGCCACAAATTCACATGTCTTTGCACCAGCATTTGATGGACCGATGTTGATCACTGTCCGCTTTAAATCTGCTACAGGTTGTTTGATGCATAATATCCCAGCTGAATATTGAACTTGCACTCCATTACTTGCTGTATATATCGGCCTTGGCTGCCTTCTCGTCTAGTTGTGTTGGGGGTTGATGAATGCAAAGCATAGCCACGGCACTGACACTGCTTAGCATCACTCCAGTGTCCAAAGGCCTTGTACCAGGCGTGATAACTACTAATAGGCTGAACATCCAGTATCTGTGTAGATACGCAGTTGCTGGTCTTGCTGTCAGGCAAGGAGCCTCCTTCACTAACAAGCTCCCGCGAGCAGTTTGCCCAGCCCACACATCACCTGCTTCAAGCGCTATCGCAGCTGCTGCTGTGCCATTAACAGGACCGCTGCAGTACACGACAGCTTGGACCAGCATGGGCAAAGCAACAAAGACGACAGCTTGTGCAGTCCAAAGCCAGCTACCTGATGTCGAACCTGGGGTTCAACCACAGCAGGAGAACTCAAGAAAAAGATTGACGCGCAAAACCGGACAGCAGTTGTCTGCAACAGCAGAGCTCAGCAGTAGAACACTGAGCAAGCGACATAAAGCAGCCAAAACTACCACATATGACACAGATACCATGAATGCTGCTCAGCAGTTGGCAGCGGCGAAGGAGGAACCAACCTCAGCTGTCGTCAAGGGAAACCGCAGGCGTAGACGACAAACAGTGATTTTATCTACATCAGCAATGGCAGCAGCAGCAGCAGCATCAATGCCTGAAAGTGTCTCACCTGTCGCTGCGACGACATCTGCTGCCAATGGGGTGCCATTGTTAGATATTGGTCCAATCATCAAGGGCGAGGTGAGTTGCTGCTGCATGCACCCCTGCAGCTGCTGCTGGTGTACCTGTGATGGCAGTTTGCAACACACGATCTGTTTTTGTCAGGACCAGCATGTGCCGCTTCATGCAGCGCAGGTAGTCACCACTTCATGATATGTCTACCCACACTGTACAGCATACTTCACAACAAAGACAGGTGACTGAAAAGCCTTGCTTTGACACCGGAACAATTCACGCCAGCACACCTGCCATCAGCAATGCAGTTTCACTCTTGTTATCAAAGGTCTGTTGTCAAGTAGTGATGTCTTGTCGGTTCTGTGTGTACTCCTTGCAGCTGGTCAAGAGGCCATCTGCTTCTGTGAAAACCCCTTATGTGTCAGATGTCAAACTCCCAGATGGCAGCATAGTCCTGGCTCACACGCCTTCACTGGACTGTGCTGGAATGATCAAGCCGGGCTCCACAGTGCACATGACCCTCAATGCCGCCAAGGCAGCGGGGCGACAAACTCCCAAGACAACTCATGCTGTGCAGGTGAAGAAAAGGAAGCTATGTGAAGCCAGGCCAACCACGGCAGCATCTCATGACTTACAGGCCAAGCTTAAGTTGCACTTACAATATGCATCGTGTCACATGCAGCTTTTGTAACCTGCTTGTTATGTGCTGACTGCCCCTGCCTATCTTCACTGCTTGTGTAGCAATGAACAAGCTACGATTGATGATGTCAGTGTCGGTCATGAGCCTTGCAACTACGTACTGTACAGCTGGCACTTAAGGCAGTACCTAATCTGTGCTTGACTCAATCATAAGCCCCATCAGTGTTCTTGTGTACCATTTATATCACATACCGGTACAATTGATCATTGCTGCACATCCTGCTGATTCACTTCCTCCTTAGCTTGCTGAAGACATTCGTGAAGATGGCCAAGCAACGCTTGTTGGAGCACATCCATATCTTGCTGAGAAGTTGGCTGATGCAGCAGTACAGCAGCACCTCTTGCCCCTGCCTCAACCACTGCAAGGATACACCCAGGTGTTGAAGCAGCAGACCGTTGGCCTGGGTCGCTTTGACTTTGTGTTGTGCTACCCGGATGGCAGTCAATTGCTGCTGGAGGTCAAGAATGCAGTATGTGCAGACTTCCCTGCAGGACGAGTGCCTGAGATGAGGGGCAAGGTCAGTACAGTCAGAAATGTCACCTGTGACATGTGGCAGTGAACCAGGGCTCTGCTGTTAGTGAGTCCAGGGCAGACGATGCAGCCAGCTGGTTGTGGGTGTCATTGCCATGGGCAGTCTGCTCAGTGCCATTTCTTAGTGACTCTCATCTATAGCCTAGTGTCATCCAGCCATAGCTTTTCACATATTGTCTAGTACCGCGGCCATGGACATGTTAGCGTCCTGTGCTGTATATTGTCATGGTTGCTGCTGCAGAATGGCGTGTACATCTCTTCAGAAGAGCCATATGTGCGCACAGCCTTGTTCCCCATTGGCAGCAGACAGAAGTCCGTTGGAGTGGTGTCAGACAGAGCCATCAAGCACCTGCATGAGCTCATTCAGCTGCAGCAAGCGGGACAAGACAGCACAGGCAGAGTAGTCAAGTGTGCAGTGTTGTTTATCGTCAACAGGTGCCTTTTGTACTGAGCTTAACAATGCACTGTACCATGAGAAGTCATACCCTTTCACTGTACTGGGGATCGCCAGGCACTTGCTCATGTATCACCAATCGTGATAAGCCGGCAGCCTTATGTGTTTTCTTAGATGCGAGTCATGAGGAGTCCTTACGATTGCTATTGCCTCTGGCCTGGTGTTGGAGAAACTCCCATCATCCAGTGTGTTCAGACAGCTGGATACCTGATGCTTGCAGGGGAGACTGTTCAGCCTTCAAGCCGTGTGATGAGGCTGACAAAATGTTTGCTCAGATGTTGCACAAAGCTCAACAGTCAGGCGTGTTAGTGATGGCTCATGATGTCAGCTGGCAAGGTGGACAGGCAGTTTGGGGCAAGCAGCTGCCGGTGGTGTTTGCTGCCGGTGAGTATCACATGCACAGCAGCAAGTTTGCACCACACGGTAGTCAGCTCAGCATGCAAATAGAGTGTTTGGCCGTGTTGCATGTTTGCTGCTGGTTGTCAACAATGCAAGTGCAGCAGACTTGACATCAGCTAGTAAGGCGCAATAGTTTGCTTGTATTCATGCCAGTACAAGTCACCAGCCCCCCTGTTTATCATCACTGATCACCTGGTGATACCTTTTTATGCAATGCAATGGCTTGTTTGACAACTCCTGTGCTGCAGCAACTTCAAGTAGGAGCGATAATCTACTGCGGTGTTGGCGTGACTGTCAACATCATGATTATTGCAGGAATAGATGGTGCTGATGTGGATGATGAGCAGTTACAAGCAGTCCTGACTTTCAATGCCACCAACCCTAGAACTCGCTGGAAAAAAGCCAAGAAGGAACAAGGAACGACTTGATGACCCATAGCTGCTATATATATATATAACCCCCTTCCGACTGATGTAGGGTGCAATCAGCGACCGCTGTACTGCTGGTTTCAGTGTCCACTCGGTTCGACGCAGTGCACCATGAACATGCATCGTACAACGGTGGCAGCCAATGCTCTCGCATGCTGATTCATGGGGCCCCGAGGATATGTGGACGATTATCAGCAGGTATCGTGGACATCACAGGCTGATGAAGGTGTGGGTTTATTGTACATCAGGCTTGGCAAACCATAAGTGAAGGTTCATGGAGCCAAGTTTGAATGCATCACTGATGTCAAACACCAGCAATGTTGGGCTGCCGTGATAAGGCAACCTGAGGACAACAGGGATACAGGGCCCTTTTGTGTCGCAGGACTTTGTTCTTGAGGCTTTCAACTTTGTGACAGCAGTGTTGAAAGCCTTTGTCCTTGCCTTCATGGTAACTGAGCTGTGCCACCAAATTCAGACACCGTGTCCGTGCCCGCACTTTAAGCAGCTGTGCTCTTGTATTTGTCACCTGTGTTACTTTACACAGACCTGACAAGCCCCATGAGCACCCCGTTATTGCGTTTAAGTGGATCAGAGCACGCTTCAGCTCAGCAGACAAGCTTTTTGACACGGACGGTGACCGCGCGCGCGTGACCCCAATAATGGCGGCTGCGTCAGAGATCAACGCTCGTGATCATCGCGCGAGAATGGTGCATTGATCCCTGAGACTGCACCGATCGTCAGCATATATGCAGACCACAAAGAGTGCGTGAACCCGTTGTAGGAATGCTATCACCCTGACGACGAGCCACATGGTCTGTGTGCAAACTGTTTCATGTTGAAATGCAGAAAACTCTCTAGATCTGCGGGCAAGTTGCCGGTGACAGCTGCTCAAGTTTCATCGCATTGTGTCGGTATTGCTGTGTGTTGTACCGAGCGCATCTGCACCGTGTGCGCAGAGTTCATAGCTGCATTGTACACGTATCCACATGCCAAGGGTCAGCACAATCGACAGCAACTGCGAGTGTGCACTGAATAAGTAGCTGTGCTGCGGTCCATCAAATCAACGGCCCCCAGTTGGTACTGGCGCTGGGTACGGTACCCACACTGGTGTATTGTGCGTTTTGCTTGTTACATGTCTCATATGACGTCAGGTGCTTTAGTGCTTTACCGTTGGTGAAATGATCAAGATCAGTTGCACAGTTGCAGAGGGTTTCCTGCTTGCCACCAGCTCCACCTTCTTCTAAGGGTGCCCTAATGAAGCAGCCGCAATTGCCGATTGTGTTAGCCATCATGGAATGTTGCACGAGCCATAGTTCCTTTCACAACAGTAAGGTCCCCAAGCACTGCGGTACTCTCAGCAATGCTGGGGATCGCACAACCCGAGTCAGATACCTGGTTGGGCCCCAGGTACAACTGCGTCAAGCACACTCATCTTTGGTGTATACGTAGCATGACGCTGCATACACACAGCTGCATACGACAGTGCAGTGCATGATGCGCTCAGATTCAGTGAGCAGCAGAAATGACAACAACATGACATGCTTGACACAGCTCACGAACAGGTCTTGTGGCAATCAGACTTCAACCTCAGCGTCTTGGACGTTTAGCACCCTCTGCCGCTCTACTAGCCTGAGCATCACCAAGACCCTGAAACGCCCTGCCCAGCAACCTACCAGCCCCAAAGCCTGGTGCTGGACGCTTCCCTGCATCTGCCATCCGACCGCTCCCGGACCGAGTGAACACAACACTGTCCTCAGCTGCAGCCTTGCTGCCCAACCTAGTTGTGACACTCTCCCTGTTGTTTGCTGGCTGATCGGCATGCCGGTCCTGCTTGCTGTTAACCCTATCGACTATCTCAGGGTGCCTGCTTGAGCGACCTCTGTGGCGGCCTCTACTTCTGCTTCTGCTGCGACTCCTGCTGTGACTTCTGCTAGTGCTCCTGCTTCTGCTTTGACTATGACGGCGGTTGCCTGTACACACATGAATCGAGGAACTACTCATGAGCAAAATCGCAAGAACTGCAAGTATAAACATGTTCAACAGCACAGCAACACATAATCAGCTTGTGAATCCAAAGCACATGAAGATCAGGTCCCAGCAGGGGTTAACAGTTGCAGCACTTGCGAGCTGTCTTCAACAGCAGCAGACACTGAGCCAGTGTCTACTCACCTTCTCTACTTCTGCTTCTGTTCCTGTGTCTATCACATCTGTGGCGCTTCTTCTTCCCACTTTTCTCCTTTCTCTCCTTCTTTTCCCGCTTACTGCGCCTACGACTGCTGTGCCTGGTGCGCCTCTTGCTGTTCCTGTGATGCTTCTCAGAGTGCTTCTCATCTGAAACCTGTGAGTCCTCTGCTGCAACAGCGGTCTCAATGGCTTCATCTTCATCACCAAAGTCTAACAGCTCTTCATCCTGTACTGCTGGGCCATTATCAGACTTCTGTCGCTGACCGCTGCTGTGTGAGGTCCTGCTTCTGCTCCTGCTGCGACGTTTCTTATCACCCCTGCTACCTGAACTCTCAGACAAAGATCTGCTACTGCTTCTACCCCGGCTGACACTACGAGTTCCAGACTTGCTCCTCATGGGCTTCACAGCATCAGAAGTCTGTGCTGTCTTGTCGTCTGCCTGCTGCAAGTCCTCTTGCGGCTGATGTTCAGGGCTTGCTGAGCGCACTGGTGACCTGGGCTGAGGTCCCAGTCGGCTGCTGATGGGCCGACGCTTGACAGGCTTATCTACCTCGGGTGATGTAGCTGCAGCTGCTGCTGGGACTTTATCATGTGCTGGCTCTGTCCTGGGTTCCTCCCTTGCTGTTGCTGCCGCTTCACCTGCTGCTGTTGCAGCTCCAGCTGGTTGCGGTTGCTGCTCATCCTCTGGCTCCAGCAAGCCTACCAGATCCTGGGAAGGTCCAGCAGTTGTGAGATCATGGGGCCTGTGTGACAGAAGAACAGGCCAGCAGACACAGAAACATACGCCATGGAACAGAGCTTCTGCTTGCTTGCAGTATACTTGGCAAGGACATTTGCAGATCACTGGTCACATCCCCAGATGCTACATGAGCAGCCATTGCAGTGCACAGGAAGAGCATGCCGCAGCTTTGTACCAAGCACTGAGTCGATGCTGCAATACGCGTCAGCTGCAGACTATAGCTGACAATCATGAAGTAATATGAGAAGCACGCCCTGAGCTGTCTACATTGGCGATGACTCATATACTGTGTACAGCTACAGAGGACGACTCCAGGCGGCACAGAAGGGATGGCAGACATATGTTACATCAAGAGCATCATACCAGCACACAACAGCGCGCTGGACCATGCCACTGATGCATGATGTTGATCCATCACAGATGCCAATAACTGATGATGCACACCAAACCACATGAGTTGGCTGCTGCTACAACAGACAAACAAACGGGCCAGATGGGCTGCATAACACCAGAACAAAGCAGCACGACCCCACAGTACAGAGTGTTGGTCATGTGTTCTAATGTCAGCCCATTCCTGCATCCTGCAGTGTCTGTGTGGGCTCGTATGCATAGGATGGGATTCATCATTGTGACATGCGCTGTTATGATGTAA
>LWCB01009540.1:0-14501 GCA_001630525.1 Coelastrella sp. M60
GAGGTGAGACGGATATGTGAGGTGATCTGATGATGGGGGTATGTATGTTGTTGGGTGTGGGTGTGGTTGCTTTGTGTGTGTTGCTGACAAGTGGTTGTGTTTGTGACGTCTGGTGATTCCTGCAGGGTGTAGAGCAGCATATAGCAGAATCGTTTTATCTCATGCATGGGTAACCACCGGGCTATATCCCAGAGCTCTTACCCATTGGATTTGACAGCTGTTGGGGCTGTTGTTGCGTGAAGTTCCTCCATCTATAGGCATTCATGAGTGACGGTCGTACTGCTCAAGGTGATCAGTACTTACTGTGCTGTTGCAGGTTATGGAAGAGATTGTGCTGCGTACCGCGCACGCCATGGTCTCCGAGGGCTGCCCATTCCGCGGCGTCCTCTTTGCCGGACTTATGATCAAGAACGGCAAGGCCAAGCTGCTTGAGCACAACGTCCGTTTTGGTGACCCGGAGTGCCAGGGGCTGATGGCGAGACTTGACAGCGATCTGCTGGCGGCGCTCATGCAGGCGTGCGACGGGCAGCTAGCTCAAGTCCAGCTGTCCTGGAAGCCAGAAACATCTTTGACCGTCGTGATGGCGGCGAAGGGCTACCCGGGGAGTTACAAGAAGGGCACGGTCATTGCTAACACCGAAGCCGTATCAACGGCTAAGGTGTTTCATGCCGGCACGGCCTTGAATGGGGCTGGGGAGTTGGTGGCGGCTGGCGGTCGGGTGCTTGGGGTGACTGCTCTTGGTAAAGACGTCGCTGAAGCACAGGCCGCTGCTTATGAGGGTGTGAAGACTATCCAGTGGGACGATGCATACTACAGAACTGATATCGGCTGGAGAGCAGTGGCGCGCCTCAAGCAGCAACAGCAGTAGATAGCTAGTGTTACAGGTTGTCACCACAAGTATTGGTGGCCACTGAGTATGTGAAACTACAGGTCAGATGAGATGCTGCCATCCTGAGTCAGGAATCTCTACCACATCCCGCCCTGGTCTACCAGGGACGCAGATCCCTGGTGCTGACGTCAGTGCAGAGTTGTCACTTTGTCAGACTCGTCAGCTGGACAAATGCAACATGTGCAACTCATGTCTATTAGATGACGTATCTTCATCTTACTGGACTCACGTGCGGTTATTGCCCAATACGTTTTTGATTTACACAACATAGGTACTACATGTTTTGATCACAGCATCTTTCATGTATAAGAAACATAGCAAGCACGAAGAAAGCATAACATGAAACGTGCACAGCAGCTTGATGCATCATGTCACTGCCAGTGATAATAAAGCACACACCAGAATCACAAGTGTTATGTAGATGTGATCATCCAAATATGCCAGTCTGACGCGCTCAATGATGCTACAAAACAAACAAACAAACAAACAAGCAAGCCCGCTCCGGCCATACGGCCCTTGGACATTGACTCCCTGAGGGATATACAATGGAGTGTCAACAGGCTCTCTGAGAGAGCCAAGCTGATGGTCAACTTGAACACAAATGCTGCACAAGTGACTGGCAAGTACCAGGTGCAATATGGAGCCCCATCCGCATCCTGCGCTTAGTCTCAAGTGAGCAGAACACAGCATAAGAACAATCCATGTGACTGTATCTGATGAGTGACATGACACTCCTAAGCAACACATAGTCAGACCATATGATGGATCTGCTGTGATAGTGCCTTGCATATGTTATCTCTATACCAAGTGCTTAAGCACGACCTGGACTGACTAAAAGAGGAACAGCATTGCTCACGCCAGGTAGAACAGTAAGTGTGGGTACTGGCAAAGACTGGATGTATGCTTCACCCCAGAAACTGCCCTTTGAACAGGTTTGAGCTATGGTGTGCTCAATACTTGACAACTATTCTTACTGCTGAGGCTTAGCCACTGTGCCACTGATCGCCCCAGTGGATAGCATCTGCTTCTGCTCGCTGCTGCTGCACCACACCTCATAAAGCACGGATGCTGTGGCCAACACCAGCCTGAGATCACCAACAGCAGCTGCTGCTGCTCATGCTGCTTGTTGAGTCAAGGCAGCTGGAAGCACACTAGCAGCAGTGACTGCCAAGTCCTGGGACTGCTGCTGCTGCTGCTCAGGTGCTGCAGTTTGCCCTGCAGCTGTCTGTGCTGCCACTGCTGCTGCGATGCGCAGCATACTGGCCTTGAGACTCGACTTGTCAACTTGTTGAGACTGCTGCTGCTGCTGCTGCCGCTGCTGCCGATCCTCAATGGTCTCATCCGCTGCTGCTGCTGAAGCATCATGATCGTCACCATCTTGATCTTTCAGATCAGTAGCATCAAGATCTCCATCATCAAGATCATCGTGATCTTTACCATGGTCAGCAGCAGGGCGGCCTTCATCACACACCCCAGACATCGCCATCAAAGCCTCCACGACATCAAGATCATCTTCCATTGCTGCTGCTGTTTCAGCCGCCGCCGCTGCTGCCACCCGCCTGCTGCTGCTGCCAGCGCTGGCCAACCGCATCCACTTGTGCACTGGCCGATCACGACCAGTCCTGTTCTTAAACAACCCACAGGCGTTACATAACACACGTGTAGTGTTATTTTGATCGCGTCTCCAGATTGAGCTCTCAGTTTCAGAGCAGTTGGCACAGATCTGCTCATGCCCCGGGATTCGCCTCTTATGCTTGGTGATTGCCAAGGGGATGCCGTTGCCGTTGCTGCCATTGCTGCTGCCAACGATGTATTCACCCCTAGTAGTGGCTGAAAGGGCAGCAGCAGCAGCGGCTGCGGAAGCCCTCAAAGCTGCAGGTGCTTTGTGAGCACGCTGATCCTGTTGACATAACATGGCAGCAGCAGCAGCAGCAGCAACATGAGGTGGTTTTTCAGGCATAACATTGTTTTGATACTTGAGGTTTATGCTCTGCTTCCAGCGCTATTCACAGTGCACAGTTCAGATAACACAGTGGTCTTCAGAGCAGCATACTTCTGTCTAGCACAAGCATACATACACAACCCTTTTTGTCTCATAATGCACATTATGAACAACTTGCGTAAACTGCATCAAGGTGACATACCTTGATTTGAACATCCGCTGCTGCTGCTGCTGCCAACCCTGTTGCTCCTGCCAGATCATCAAGCCCTTGCGCCCCAGCAGCAGCAGCAGCAGCAGCAGCAGCAGCAGCAATATCAACACCACCAGCATGAGCAGTATCCATCACCTGCTGCCCTACAGTAGCTTTACCAATGCTGCTGCCACCGCCGCCGCCGCTGCTGCTGCTGCTGCCAGCCCGAGACAATGATCCTCTACTGCTCTCATTCACCGGCTTATCTTTTCCCCATTGTTTCTTGTATAACGCACATGCATTACACAGAATGCGCGTGAAATCACCACGGTCAGATCTCCATAGACAAGTTCGTGTGGTGCCGCAGTTGGAGCAGCGGCAGCAGCTGCTGCCACTATGAGTCATCCTGGTCAACTCGCTGAGTGTCACTTTGCTAGGAGCAGCAGCAGCAGCAGCAGCAGCAGCAGCAGCAGCAGAGAGTGTGCCGCTGTTTGAGCGTGGTGGCTTCCGGCGGCTGGTGCCGTTGCGTGTGTTCCCTTCAAGCAATGCCTCATGCTGCTGCTGCTGCTCAAGTGGTGCATCCCCTGGCACAAGCTTGTCCTGCTGCTGCTGCTGCTGCTGCGTGGCAGCTGGCTGGCTCTTGGTCTGGGGTTGAGGATCTTGGCTCTGTGCCATGACAAAGCAGCAGCAGCAGTAGCAGCAACAGCAGCAACACGATCAGACATGTGTTTAGACCAAGATCTGACTACTCCACACATAAGGAGATACTTTGTTCATGGTGCTAAAGGGCTGATGTTGATAACAGATTCCTTGCAGGCAGAGGAATGATCAGCATGCAGCACTTCATTCTGCTAACCCTCAAAGTACAGTGATGCATTATACTATATATACTGCAAAAAATAGTTGATATCTGATGTTGCATGTTGAATAGTTGTCATCTTGTCAAATGCAGGGCTCTTACCTCAGTAGCGGCTGCAGAAGCAGCAGCAGCAGCAGCAGCAGCAGCGGCAGCAGCGTTCGCCGCCTGCTTGCACTTCTTCAACACAGACTTCAAAATGCTGCTCTTTGGCCTGTCTGATCCATTTGATTTCTTATACAGCGCACAAGCATTACACAGAATGCGCATCAAGTCATGAGGGTCTCTCCGCCACACTGGACTAAACATACACTTGCAATTGCCACAGCCAGTAGCAGGAGCAGCTATACTAGCACGCTTGGAACCAGCCTGCCTGCTGCTGCTGCCATCACCGCTGCTGCTGCTGCTGTTGAACCTGGGAAGGAAGTCAGCTGGCCCTGCTGCTGCTGCTGCTGCTGCTGCATCAGCAGCAGCATTGAAGGTGTTGGGTTGTGTGCATTCGGTCATTGAGATACCTTCCTCTGTGGAGAGCAGCTGTGGCTCAGTGCACTTAACCAACTGCTGCTGCTGCTGCTGCTGCTGCTGCTGCATTGGTGTGACATGGGGTGGAACTTGAATCATCTTGTTCTGCTCGCATTGCGGCTGCTGCTGCTGCTGCTGCTCCAGAAGCTGCTCAGGCTTGATGCACAGTTGGTTCTGCAGTTGATGAAGAGCCAAGCAGTGTCATATGTTACTAAACTGTTATTGTCACTGTAACATGTTACTCGTACTGCCTTTGATCAGTGCATGTGATATTTGCAGCTGTACTGGGTGCAATGAGCAAATAACAACACCTACCTGTTGACTGCTCTTCACATCAACACCACCGTTGTCCTTGGCCTTGAGGCCCAAGCCCGGCCCGGTGAATAACACACAAGAATGACGATTTAACACGTCAACCTTGGGCCGATCTCGTCCGTTCTTCTTCTTGTACACGCCACACGCGTTACATAACACATGACTGGGATCTTCAGGATCTTTACGCCACACAACGCTGTCCTCTCTACCACAGTTGTAACAACCCGCACCAGGCACAGGTACCATACCACGTTTGCCACCTGGCTGCTGCTGCTGCAGCATGGCAGCAGCGCTGCCACCGCTGCTGCTGGGATGCGAGCGCTTCTTGCCAGCAGCAGCAGCAGCAGCAGCAGGGGAAACATCGGCAGCAGGGCCTTGCAGCTGAGAAAGCAGAAAGCCGATGTTGGCACGGCCGTTGCTGCCATCCCCATTCAACCGCTGCTGCTGCTGCTGCTGCTGCTGCTGCTGCTGCTGGGTGTTTGATGCAACACCATGTATTATAGTGGTACCAGGCGCAAGCATCTGACCAGGATGCTGCTGCTGCTGCTGTCTTTGTTTGATCACCACCTTCACACCATCATCCTCTGCAACATGAAGCTGCAGCACCACTAGAGATAAGTCATCTTCCCAGATTCTGGATACTGGTGCGGCAATCTTGATACCTGCTGGCTGCTGGGGATTGCTGTGTTGCTCAGACCGCTGCATTCACCTTTTTCAAGCACAGGAAGCAGCAGCATATCAGCAAGTAGTCTCACAGGCTTCAAACTAAATACAATGCAATCGACTTATAAGCGGCTGGGCAACATGATTCTAATCTAATACAAAAGTGCAGAGCACAGCTGTGAACTTGTAAGCATGCAGCCTCAGCTACGGGAATGACCTGGGGACAACGCTTATCTCGACACAAGTCAACATAGACGTTTCACAATACCAACCTGAAGTTCCTTGTTGTTCTTGTTTCTCAGGGTTTTGCTTGAACCTCCTGCTGCATTTTTATGAGTCTTGGCCATGGGTCGGTCCTTCCCTCGCTTCTTCTTGAACAATCCACAAGCATTACATAATGTTCGGGAACGATCAACAGGGTCAGTGCGCCACAGGCAGCTATCAGTGGACTTGCAGTTGGCACAGGAGCGGTTGGCAAACCTGGGGTGCTGCCACCGCTGCTGCTGCTGCTGCTGTGGGTAGGGTCTGCTGCTGCTTTGTAATCTGGCTGATATGCCAAGCAGGAGCTCGCTCACAGCTGCTTCGTCATCATCGTCATCATCTGCAGCGGGGAGCGCCGAGTCGTCTGATGAGTTAGGGCCCTCGTCATCGCTGCTGCTGGCAGCAGCAACGTGGTTGTTGTTGGGCAGCTGCTCTCTGGTTGTGGTTAGCCCAGTGGATTTGTTGGTGTTAGGGTTTGTGGCAACTGCTGGTAACTCTGTATCGTGTGCTTCCTTCTGCTGCTGCTGCTGCTGATCTATGCTGCCGTCTGACTGCTGCTGCTGCTGCTGCTGCTGTGGCAGCACCCCAGACAGCATCTCAGCAAGCTCCTGCTCCATCCTCTTGAGTTGCACTGTTGCTGCCAAGTAGGGATCATCTGGCCCGGGGCCAAGGGCTTGACCATGCCCTGCTGCTGCTACTGCAGCTGCTGCTGCTGCTGCTGGTCCTGATGCTAACGTCTCTAACATTATTATCAATGTTATGACTTATGTTACTGCTTCCAAGGCAGCTGACTATCACCTGATCTAGTTTGCTTGCTGATGGAGCTGAGTTGTGGTGGAGCTAGCTGAAATTTGAGGCTCCAAACAGCCCAAATCACAGCTGCAGTTGATTCAACGCCTGATCAGTTGTTGCCGTGTGTTGCTTGAGCGCGTGTGGAGTGTTTGCTGTTATAGGAGTATTAGGGGTTCTGAATCTGCTGCACGGCAGTATGGCATAATCTGAAATGCTGGAACTCCTGGTTATCGGCTCTGTTGTGTGGATTGAGGTAGGCTTATTTCGCGCAAGTGGCCTCCAGTATATCCCTGTGACAAAATAAGAAATAAGCGATGGGTTGAAGGATGCGCGATCCTGCCGAACAGCATCAGGAAGCAGCTGTTATCAGAGGTGGCTCAGTTGTACTACTTTAGGCCTCCGACGGCTGCATCGCGGTGCGCAATTGCAAAATCTTGTTAGTGCAACAGCATTTGCAGAAGAAGCTAGCTATGGCGGGCCACCTCAACGGACATCGCAGTTTCTGGGCAGCCATCTGTTGTGGATCTGAATCTTACACGCAGCAGCAACCTGATCGCCTGTCTCATAGCAGGGAGATGATCCAATAACAAACATATAAGTGCAAATATATGCGATCGCGGCTCCAACCTGGTATTGTCGCCTGGGCTACACGCGTGAAGCTCCCGCATCAACATCCGGTCCTCAAAAATAAGAATCATGAACCCTTTATTCTTTCTATACGGCCGATGTGAGCCTCGTCGTTCCAAATTGATGGGTACCAAAGTTCAAGAGATGGAGTGTGGCTGCCAATCAAGCAACACCGATACAAGTCCAGGCAATGCTACTGATACCTTAGATATCATCTGCCCGGAGCCAGATTGATGCCGCCGGACATCACGAGCACATGGTGTACCTGGCGGGTATAACCAATTGCATGGAACCTGGTTGGAGGAGCACTTCGCTGTGCGCGTGCATCGCATGAGCAGTGAAACAGATCAAATAAGTGTCTGTTGTGTCTGCCTGCGAGTGGTGCGCACGGTAATCCCTTGGATTGAATGTTGTTTGAGTAAGGAAGCCCGAAGAAGCTGCTAGGGTAGCAGCTTTTCCATTCACGTCAATAGCTAACCTTTATCATTGTCTACAAGAGCTTAAATGTTGTGCTGTAAGCAACTTGCTGCGATCACTTTGGGTCCCCGCCAGTACTGAGATCTCCCGCACCTGACATTCTGATCTCGCCTGCTATGCAATACAGAACATTTTATACCAAAGTAGCATCTCAACCACCAGCTTGCACAGTCTGCCAGGCAAGCAGAATGTTCAGCCCTGGGTGTTGGCAGTCACTGTAGCAGTCAACAGCATACACGATGCCACCAAGCAACACACTGTTAGCAAGCGAACTTCATTGATGATGCTTCTGTTTATCTTTTCCGTACGGCATCGCCTTTTTAAGCATTGAACATAGCTGTTACCATAATCAGACGAACACATACCTGGCTAATGTACACATGTATAAGAAACATAGAAGCACAAGCAAAGCATATACATGACAGAACATGTGCAGCGTGCAAACAACAGCAGCATGCATTTACAACGTGTTTCGGTGTCTAGAGTAGGAACGTGTTGACATGTAACGGTCACTTATGTAACAACTTAACACGCACTGTATGCTGACTGGACAAAGGAATCTGTACAGAACCTTCAGCAATTCAACCGACAAAACTGTCAGGCAAGCACACCAGGAAGACATTCTCAGACACTCTGTCAGACTAGAATTGGGAAGCAACTCGCTGCTGCTGCCCACTCAGCACACGTGTCATGCTATCAGCTACTCAACATACAATAGCAAGAAAGCTGACAACACAGTTCAGCCTGACAACGACATATTGCTGATATTATTGCAGCCAGTCTTGACCTTTGGCAGATACAAAGTTCTACTTCATCTCCAAGGAAAGTTTCCCTCACTGCCAAACTTTGAAAAACAAAACAAAAGAGAGCCACCTGGCCCATGCAGCAACTGGTATGTGGTAGCACATGGTATCATGCATTCCCCGCTTCCCTTGTGTACTACATCATGATACAACATCAGCCAACTTGCAACTGAGGACTTGCAATCACAACTTTGTGCCATGCATCAATGAAACTAAGGATTAACAATGAGACTGACAACTCCACTGACAACCATCAACTGAAGATCAACAGATAAACTGACACTGTCACTGACAACCATGTTATTTCTTGTTCTTGTCATAGCCGCTGTGACAGGCGGCCTTTGTTAGTGTGTCTGCTTCCAGCCTCAGCATCCTTGCAGCTGATTGCAATGTCCATATCTGCGAGCAACAAGATGGCGCTCTTGAACAAAAGCTCACTACAGCTTGAGCCTGTTGGCTAGCCTGTTGACATATCCTGACTTCACAGCAGAGTGTGCTGCTGCTGCTGCTGCTGCTGCTGCTCAATTGGACAGTGGTGGCCTTGCTGAATCACGTCACATATAAAGCTCTGGTCAGTCAGGTAAGATAGACTTCTTGTGCTGAGACAGGCTGGGTGGCAGAAACACTCCTGTACCACTGATGGCAGCAGCAGCAGCAGCGCATTGAGGGCCACCCGCTGCATTGTCTGTTCCATGCATTGCTGCTCTACTGCCAGTGCTGTTCCTGCCGCCAGCCTGATTTGTGGCCCTGATGACATCAGGCTGCATCTGGTTTCTACCCTGCTGCTGCTGCTGCTCACTTGTGTCTCTACTTGCTGCACTCCCTGTTCCTGCAGACTTGGCGCTCAAAGGACTACTGCTGCAGTTGCTGTTGCTGCTGCTGCTGCTGGTAGCAGCATGTCTGTACCAAGGTGCCCTGACAGGTTCTGCTGCTTTGATCTGTGCTGCCACCAACTCTTTGACAAGTGGTGCTGCCAATGCTGGAGCTTTGTTACGCGCATGCTGTACATGACACCAGCGCATCACACTGTCAGGGTGATTCAGGTTGCGGCTGCTGCTGCTGCTGCCATTGCTGCTGCTGCCAGCAGCAGATCTGTGGTATGGGCTGCTGTTGCTGCTGCTAGCAGCAGTCTTGTGGTGCCGGTGTGAGCCGTTGGTGGCAGCAGCAGCAGCAGCAGCTGCATGAGCTGATGTCTTTGTCTTGATCTCTGGGGGAGGGTCGATGGGTGTCTCAGGAGGCTTCTGGTGGTGTGGAGTATGATTGTGTTTGGCATAAGACGCTGTGGGGGTTCTAGCCTCTGCATGGGGCTTACGGTCATCTGCAGTAACAGCAGCAGCAGCAGTACCGAGGTGTAAGCAGCAGTGGTATCGGCAGCTATTGCACCAATGATGTGCATGACATGACATACGAAGTATAGATCAAACACTGCAGACATACATTTCTCAGATGATCTGCTAACAATCATTCAACTCATCGTAAGCTGCAACCAGAGAGTCTTCAACACTTGCTTATAATGAACAAGAGTGACATTGCTCACCTTGACTGCTGTTGCTGCTGCCAGGACTGCACTGCCCAGATTCAGGCTGACCTGACACAGGGCACCAGTACACCTGCCATGCAGGTGAGTCTCCTGCGCTGGGACTGTGCATTGGCGTCATCACAGTACCTGATGTTGCTGCTGCTGCTGCTGCTGGGACATGCATTGCCATCATGGCATCTGGGTAAGCTACAGCAATGTACTGCCCATATCCAGCTGGCAGTATTGCTGCTGCTGGTGCTGTAGGTGACAATGGCCAGGCTGGCATAGCACCTTCCGGCCAACCTGTTGCACTGCTGCTGCTGGGACTGACAAATGCACGTACGGGCATTGCTGAGGGTGGGCTGAATGCATTATAAGGTACTGCTGCTGCTGCTGCTGCTGCTGTTGGTGGTGTTGCTGGCATAGCAAATGCAGGGTGTACAACATGGTGCATGTAGGGAGGGTGAGGCAGTACATGAGCTGGCGGTACGCCTGGTGACATCACCCGTACTGCGACTGTGGTTCTGTGACCCTTTCTGCCGGGAGGATGTTTCTGCTGCTGCTGCTGCTGCTGCTCCTGCTGCTGGTGTTTTGGGTCCACCTTACGATGATGTCTTGTGTTGTGAGCGTCAGCGTCATCAGCATTTCTGTCTTGTGACTTATCAGCAGTAATCACAATCAGACTCTTCTTGTGGCTGTTGACTGGAGCTTTGAGTGGCACTGCTGCTGCTGCTGTTGAAAGAGGAGGCGGCGGCGGTGGAGGTGGTGGTGGCGGAGGGACCCAAGCTACTGCTGCTGCTGCTGCTGTTGCTGGCGGTGAAGCAACTGGAACCAGTGGTGGTGGTGGGGGCACAGCTGACATTCTTTCTGCAGGGCTGCTGACTGCCGATTGACCATCCACACGCTCATAGTTGGCAACAGCAGCGGCATCACGATCACCAGCAGCAGCAGCAGCAGCAGCAGCAGCAGCTGATACAATACTATGCTGCTGCAGGCCATGCTGCAGTGCAGCCTGATGTGCTTTGACCAGGCTGACAGTCCGAACAGGAGGATGGCTGATATCATGTTCATCAGGATCATCTGCAATACTGCTGCTGCTGCTGCTGCTGCCGTCACCGTCAATAGGCACTGGGCTCAAGGGTCCATTGGGTTTGCTACTGCTGCTGCTGCTGCTGTGGTGTATGTCGGTCTTCATTGCTGCTGCTGCTGGTGAGAATGGTGCAGCTGCTGCTGTCAATTTGCTGAACGCAACGCTGCTTCCTGTGCTGCTTCTTCTTTTGGGCACTGCTGGTCCAGAACCTGCTGCCGCTGCTGTTGTGTTTCCTTGCACATCCATGCTGTGGGTTGTAAGGAGGTTACCAGGTAACAACGTTGCTGCATCTCTGGGGTCAACAGAAGAACTCTGCAGCAATAGCAGTGCAAACAGCAGGGTTATACATCACAATGCTTGCAGGTGGTCGCTTCTTGATACATGATAAACCACACATCCCCTGACATGCATGTTGTGGTATGAGCTTGCTGGGAAGGTGCTGCCAGTTCAGCAGCAGCTGACTATATGAACGGCCTATGCAGTGTGCGGCATGTGCTACCACTTAACAAACAGTTGACCCACACTCGTCTGATGCCATTGAGATAAGTCAGCTGTACTACTACAGATGAATCAAACTGGCAGCAAGTTGATGAACAATGCAGCCTACAAACTGAGTAGAGTATTTGCGCAGAGAAGTCATGCTTACCCCAATCATCATCATGCGCTCAATCATAGATGGCTGGCCTCTCAGCACCTTGCCATTCACTCCACCTGCTGCCACCGCTGCCGCTGCCAGCTCAGTTAAAGTCCTCGCTGGTCCCACAGCAAGGTGGGGACTATTGCTGCCATCACTGCTGCTACTGCTGTCACTGCTGCCACTGCTGGTGTTCAAGATGCCAGCAGCAGCCGCTGCTGCTTCTAGAGTCATGGGGGAATTGGCTGATAGCCCTGAATGGGCGGTAGCCATCATACTGAGGCTGGCTGTGTTGTACTCTGATCTACCACTGTGTTGGCGCTAGGAAGATCTTTGCCAGCAACAACGAGGCACAGCGTCTGGGCCGGGGATCTAAGGTATGCTGGTGCTTTCCCGACTAAGGATCACGGCTACTGTGCAAGGACCGGCGATACAGTTCTCCGTCAGCGTAGAGCCATATCATGCAGACTACCGGTCACGGTAAAGCTGGAAAACCATGAAGTCGTGTGTCCGTAGCGCGGACGGCCCGTACCCCGTGGCTGCTGCCAAACTTCTAGCAATGCCTGATCTGCGCAAGCTCTGAACAGTAACACACGGTGCAAACTTGGTATGATGCAATCAGCGTGGTCTACAGGACGTGACGTGAAGCATACTCCGACGCTGTTCTCGCTGACTGAAGTTCACGCGCTATGAGTCACCGACTTGGCTGTGGATGGATCTGTTCCGCAGTGTTGCAAGCTGCTTGCTGATGAACACGGAGACCGTTGTGCCTTTGCTGCTTGGACCCTTACCTGCCCTCGGGGACCTGCTGATTGCTGACCTGCTTGGCAAGGCCGGTACAAGGACCGTTAAGCTCATTCACCGCACGTTGTTGAGAGCGACATGCATTGTATAATGAGACGAGGCAGCTCAGGCGGCCTTTTCCAAAGCGACGTGCACTGCAGCTGTGCAGGCGCAGATCCTCCGTCCCCGTCATCCGCTGCTTGCCTCGAAAACAACGAGCAGTAACATGGGGTTGTCAAACCATGACTGGGCGTCCATGAGGCTGCGGGCAAGATGCCTCGCAGGCCTGGCCAGGCAAGGTTACGACGGCAGCGCTCTACTTGCCTGGCAGGACAGTTATGTGCACCTACTGTCGGTGCTCAAACGTGTAGTGTACAACGTGACGGCAGGCCTTCTTGTTATATACTACTCGACAGTCGGCACGAGCCTAGCACAAGAACCGTACAGCTACTGTCTTCTATTGTACTTGTGTAGCTCTCCTTCATATGACAGGGCGTGTAGTCGGTTTGGGGTGACAGTCTGTAGGCAGCCATGCAGCTGCACATGTGCAATTTGCCCGTTGGAGACTGCGGGTTCCCAGTTGGTTTGACCTTCTGCGTCGTGCTCGTGTGGTTCATTGTAAGCATTATTATAACAAACTCAAAGTACCTACTCAGCTCAATCACACTTGACCCTCAAGAGAGCAAAAGCTGACAGCTTATTCGGGAATTCCCGCCGACCACAAAGCCGGGGCATGTGATTCGAAGCAATCTGTCATTGTAAGACAGCTGTGGTCCGCTATCTATGACGTATATTGCAGTGATGTGGCAAAGTAAAGGCGGTATCACATACGTGCCGGAGTGAAGTGCCACAGCAGCACAGTTTTGAAAAGCACCAGCTACTGTCATGACAGCTACTGTCGTGACAGATGATCATGACGTGCTACCTGCCGAAAGCTATGCCATCACGCGAATACGGGAGTTTCGTGGGGCCAACGTCTGCATTATTGCACTCATAATACACTCAGAAACGGTCCAGCAAGCCCTGTCAGCTTTCACATGAGGCACGCAAAGACAGGCTTGACAAACAAACGAGCACTGGCAGGAGCGTCAAGGTGCTTAAAGAGCTATTTGGATCAAAACAAAGCGTATAGCAGGAGATGTGACGCTGCGGTCGTTCAGACACTCCAGGTAACCCAGGTACACGCAGACATTCCGCGCAGTGTTCATACCACAGAAGTAGGCATTCATCATGGACTCGGAATGTTCAAATCATCTTAATGGCGTACATAAACAAAATTCTTCTAGCAGCTCGCTGGAGCGGTGCTGCAGGTATTCCCTGCGGGAGTCTGCAGTAGCTGCGTTGCGGCACTTTGGCTTATACTCCTACACATCGCACATTTCGAAGCACATAAGTGCATGTCTACAGTCAGCATATCCCAAAGATGTAGCAATCACGTTCAGTCGGGTCTGGATGTAGGTTCTACATGAGGTGCTTGAACAGCAGCAACCTCCTCAGCAACCACAGGATTTCTCTCATCACCAGCAGGCTGCAGCACAGCTGACAGCAGCAAGCAACCAGCAGCAACCCCTGAACTCCAATCATAGCACCAGTCTGCAACAGCCACGCCCTCATGCGCAACAGCAACAATACCCTGAATGGCCAGGCCTGCATACTTGGAGGTCTCGTGGCATAGTGCCTCATAGGCAATGGGGCGATAACAACAAACCTACAGCCAGCATACCTGAGCCAGCAGCGTCAGCGGCTGAAGCTATCACACTGCCCTGCAGCCTTGTAGGTGTCGCCCTTCAAGTCCTTCACACTGCAGACCCAGATTTGAAAGCTGCTCTCACACACAGAGGATGGAAGGCATACTGCAGGGGAGACATACCACTCCATGAACAGCAGCATAAGCAGTATTATGCAGCAGAGGAAGCAGTCAGCAGCAATAGCAGCAGCATATGTAAAACCCAGCAACAGCAGCAGCAGCCTCCTGATAGGCCAGCTAGACCTGACAAGCCTGAGCTCGTGATCCCCAAACATGTCCCTAGCCCAAAAGATTCACCACTGCCCCTGGCTGCTCACATGTTGCACAACCTGGCACACATAGGTAAGTAAGCATGCATACTTGCTTGCTTGCTTGCTTGCCTTGCTTGCTT
>LWCB01009541.1:0-12333 GCA_001630525.1 Coelastrella sp. M60
ATTTGGGGTTTAGGTGTCAACTGGCAGCAGTAGAGGCTTTAGTTCTTGGTGGCAGCAGCAGCAGCAACGATGGCAGCAGCAGCACTATGTGGCGGGCTGTGTCTCTAGCCACAAGGACAAGTGGGTTTAGCTCCAACAACCCTACTGGGGCAGGAAAAGTTCAACTTGCTGCTGCCAACAACAGCAGCAGCAATGCGAGACATAAACATGCTGCTGCTGCTGGCAGCAGTGCTGCTGTCAGGTATCCCTGGATCTCTCAGCCTGGAAGTACCTGGGGCTGCAGAGCGCCCTTGCCACAAGCCTGGGAAGCAATCTTTAACAGCTCCCCAGCAGCAGCAGCAGCAGCAACAGGGGTGAAGAGGATCCCTGGATCAAGCTTATCCGCTATTACTGCTGCTCCAGCCACTGCCCAGGAAGCAGCAGCAGCAGCGGCAGCAGCAGCAGGTAACGTGATCAACAAAGACATCACCTTGGAGGATCTGATTAGCAGGGTAGATCTGGCTCATGGTCCTCAGGCAATAGTCATCACTTTTAGCACACCTTATGGTTTGGCTCAAGCAACCGTTACCCCACAGATTGTGAGAGCAGCAGCACTCAACAGCAGCTGTAGGCAGGTGTTGGCTGTGCCAGTGATGCAACAAGACGCTGGCAGCAGCAGCAGCAGCAACGGCATTGGCAGCAGTGGCAGCAGTGTGGAAGATGCAGCACCTGTTGTGGGATTTGCGCTGAGCATGTCTAGTGGCAATGGTACACATGTGGATACCTATGCTGGCAGCAGCAGCAGCAGCAGCAGCGGGCATTCAAGGTCTCAAACAGCAGCAGCAGCGGCAGCAGCAGCAGCAAAGGTTGGCAGCAGGGTGTCCAATGCAGCAGCAGGTTTTGAGTGCCAGGTTTATGCTGCATTGACATTCCAGCTGGTGAGAACACCAGAGACACAGGGAGTACCTGCTGCTGCTGTTGCTGCTGCTGCTGCCACAGACAGGGCAACCCCAGCAGCAACAGCAGCAAAAGCAGCAGGACCAACAGCAGAACCAGCACTTCCAAACAAGGTGTCTGAGATACTACCAGATACTGTAGAAGATGAACGGCCAGCAGCAGCAGCAGCACTACGCTCCACAAGATCGCTCCGTACTGCTGCCAGTATCGCTGCTGCTGCTGCTGCTGCGGGTGAGATAATGGGACAGTTACAGTTGCTTCGTTTCAGTGCTTATGTAATGCTGGCAGCACTGATGTGCAGCAGCAGTCTTGCACAGCAGCAGCCTTTCATATCGCTGCTGCAACTGCTGCTGCTGCTCTGTGTGGCAGCAGCAGATGTGGCTCCTGTCTGGCAGCAGTGGCAACAGCAGCAGCAGCAGCAAGGCATGTTGAGGTCTGCCAATAGTATCAGACACCGGAAGCCTCTAAAGCAGCATGTGGGAGATGTACGTACCACCACCACCAGCAGCAGCAACAGCAGCAGCAGCAACGACAGCAGCAGCAACGACAGCAGCAGCAAGGTACAGAAATCTGCATTTGCTGCTGCTGCTGCTCAGCCAGCTGATACTGAGAACCCAGCAGCAGCAGCAGCAGGGTTACCAGGGTCTGAGTCACCAACATCATGTGGCTGGTCACTGCTGCTGCTGGAAGGTGAGTACCAGAGACCCTCATGTGCCAGGGGTCCGCTGCTGCTGCTACTGCTGCTGTTGCTGCTGCTTTATGCTGGTTTCTTGGCGAACTGCTGTTTTCTAGCATTATGCTACAACTGCATTATGATAATGCTGTAAGAAAGGGTGCTGCAAAAGGTGTACCAGCAAACGCTTGCGCAGATCCAATCTAGCCTTGTTTGTGTATCTACTGTCATGCTCTGCTATGCGTTGCCTGTTGCCTGGCTTCCTTTTTGAGTGAAAAATTTCAGCTGCCGCTGCTGCTGCTGCCACCACCACCACCACCACCACTGCTGCTGCTGCTACTGCTGCTGCTGCTGCTGCAGGTGACGTCACTTCAACTCCCAGTCCCTTCCTACAGCTTCAGATTGCTGCTGTGAGTTGTGACCAACAGACAGCAGATATCAGAAGCAGACTCTCTGCAGCTCACGAGTCTGGTCCAGCAGCAGCAGCAGCAGCAGTGGGTGTTGATAGGAGTGCTGCTGCTGCTGCTCCTGGATTTGTCCGCAGCAGCAGCAGGGATGTACCTGCGTTACCAGTTCTGGTGTCTGACCCTGAGCCAGCCTGGATGACCCCTGACATCAAGCAAAGGTATCATAATCTCTACTGCATGTATTGCCTTCTTTGCATTTGTTCCTTCAGTAGTGCACACTGTATGCATGTTTTATTACTGATAACATCTCAAATGTGACATGGCTATCATGATCATGTATGAATGCATTTGTCATCGATGCAATTGTATGCTGACTTGGATATACGATCTGCATATCGCATGGGATTGACCAACGTGCATATACCAGACAGCATCGATTTTCCTTTGTGTGCACTAGCAGACAATATCGTATCGCTGCTTCGGGAGCGAGAACGGACGGTAGGGAGTGTGAAGACGTACCACGTCACACACACTTCCTCAAGTTACGCAGGCACCTATTGAAGGCGCTTGGCGTAGGTTCATTCATTCAATCATTCATTCATTCATGCACTAGCATCCTGTGATCTGTAACAACGCATAACAAGTTATTCAACAGGTTAAGTAACAGGATGTAACGTCATCTTCGTTCAGGTTCATAAACGCCAAACCCACACTGGAGGCCTCAAGGCAGCAAGCTCAGATAACAAACGAATGGCGAATAAAATACAACGTTCAAGATGCGCTCAACAGGCCTGTGCCCAGATTTCTTGATGTTTACAAGATTCTGCCATTCTATCAACTTGGGTTGTCTCCAGATAAACATGCAGTTGTGTATATCAAGGTAAACGAACAGACATGTATCACTGTTATATTTATGTCGTGACATCTTCCAAATATGCAAGACACATGCACTGCCATACATTTGTCTTCGAGGATTCTGAACACTTAACATTGCTTGGCGATGTTTCTTCTATTTGAAAATCTGGATTCAAATATATCGTTGAACACATAACTTGTGTTGATGTTGCTGTTGTTGCTGCTCCTGCTGCCACAGCTTGGTGGCATCAAAGCCCTCTGTGATGCAATCTACAACAGCAAATCAGCATACCTCAAAGTAACAGATCTTGAAGATTTCCTCACCTTGTTGAATGAATATTTGGGCAGGATTGCTGCTCCTGAGCCTCTACCTGCTGGGAATCAGGTGCTGCTGTTTGATCTTGAGGGACTTAGGCTCAGCCATGTGATGAATGAAACAGCTTATGGAACTTTCCAGGTAGGGAGGTGATAAGCGACTTGATCCTTCTGTAATTCTCTGTAATTGCATTTTTCTACATCATACATCATGGTACATACACTCTGCCATTGTTGGTACCCACTTTTCCTATATGCAAGTGTAGTATGCCACATTTATCCCCCTATCTGCATGCCAAACTTACAGCACAGTGACTGCTATACTTAAACAGACTTTTCACATGACAAGTGCACAATAAGTTATGTTATAACAAGTTATATAACATCTGGATCTTGCAGGTGCTGATGAAGTATGGCACCTATTATCCTGAGCGGCTGCATCAGGCCATCATCATGCATGCACCAGCTTGGTTCAACATCCCTTGGAAAGTAGTGGCTTCCTTCTTGGATGCAAACACAAGGTGCGGCAGTTGAGCATCTCGCTGCATCGCAGCTAGCTGTTATGAGGCTTGAAACATTATGGGGTCCAGAAGCAGCAGGCGTGTTGAATCTGAAAGTGTAAACTTTTGTACGATGACAGCGTCAGAAGCGGCATTATCTTTGCACAACAGCGGCATCATGTTGCGGTGCAACATGACCTGCTGCATCAATCTGCCAGGCCTGTGACTTGCACTGCCTGTAGGGCTGGGGCAGAGCATGGATGCTTCAGTTGCCATTTTCTACTACTAGATATGCCATAACAGTACCAGTCACTTTCTAATGCACCTGCTAACTTGGTATGTAAGGCAATGAATGCCTATGATAGCTGTTGATCTCATTGTCTGTTACGCAGGTCTAAGATTGTGGTTGTCAACTCGCCCAAGGCCGCGGTGAAGTCCATCAGCAGACACCTGCACGGACTCGACAATGTTCCTGAGGCGTGGGGAGGAAGGTCAACAACACCTCCGGAGCAGTACCCGGCACATCAGGAATTCATGAGGCTGGTGCAGAAACTGAACGGACAAAGGACTGGATGATGCTTCAACAACCATGGAGTGACTAATCAGTGATTACTGTGAATCAAACTTACATTAGATGTTGCCTATGTCTCTCTCGAGTCGGGCGCTGCGACTTGCGATCTATTCTGGAAGTCAGAGTCTGCAACGAGCAGTCCTCTCAGATGGTCAACTGCCCAGGGGCTGTATGGCCAGGGCGGGGTTTTTTGTTTGTTATTTATTTGTCAACTGCTGAACATTAGTAGTCAGTCAGACCCCGGGAATTTATCAGGAGCAGCTCCGTTGAGCAACATGAGTGCCTTGGCAATCTGTGGGGATTTGAAGCTGTCGACTTGGATATTTGTTGTATGAATTTTTTAATGTAGTAGAATAATTGGTTGGTTATAGTCTCTGTTTCCTGGCAAGTTATAGTCTCTGTTCCCTGGCAAGTTGGATTCACTGCCTGACTTACTCCAAGACCAGCCTGGCCCGGACCAGTTCGGACATAGTGCCTTGGGATTTGTTTCATGCCTGGCCAGTACCGCTATGGTGATGACCTAATGTATTGTCATGAATTTGGATGATGGTCATCCAACACCATCATGGTCAGGGTGTCCCTAGCATCGGTATATCTGGAAACCGTATTTCATGGTATGGAAGGTCATGTCGGGCAGTGTTGTTTTAGCTGTGATACGTGTGTTGTTGGTCAACCCAGTTGGCTGGGACTGGGGCAGTCCTTGCAAGTACCAGTAGTACTGCTTGATTCACGAAGTCACCTTCCATGTAACAAGCTCATCATCTCACTGCATCATGTTACTGAATTCTCAACCCACAATGTTTGAAATTCAGCGTTACATCTGATAGCATGCCAACAGTCATGTCAACATCACCTGGTGGCTGCCAGCAACGCTGAACCGTGCTTCTAAAATGTGAAGCTAGGTGCGGCAACACACGGGACATGCCCATGGAGGCATTCATGACACAACAAACCAGCCAAGTCCAGCTCAATTGAGTTTGCAACCAACAAACTCGATGGCGCTCTGAGGCCTCCAATAAGCCTACACCTGGATCAGAATTGTAACGTACCAGAACTGTCTACCAACATCTATAGTGTCTCTCTGAGGCCAGCCTCACATTGAAGTCTGAACAGCCGCTTCAAAGCCATAGCTATGCCTAAAAGCTACGAAAATAACCACAGTACTGTACACCCTGCACAGGAAGATCTGTAGACATGGGCTGCTCTACACCTCTCCAATGAGAAGGTTGTCCAGTCCAACATGAGCAGCACACACTATGTGCAACACCTCACTCTAGTAGTGCTGTCAGCAAAGCAGTTGCACCACTTCAAGTGCTGTGTCAACAGCAAGACACCATCGCAACATCAGTCAATCGACACTACTTGATCAGCATTCACAGGGAGCAGACCACTGGATAAAGCCCTTCCTCCTCTGAACAGGTAAGCAGCAGTATGCATAACATGCCCTACTGCTCCAGGGCATGCAGTACCTTACAGCACCCAGTGCCAACCTCTGTCACCTGCCCCACTACTATCCTTGCAGCTGGTGACGTCAACTTATCTCCACCTCCGGTCAAGGCGGCATCCATCAAGAACTTGGCTGCTGTCTCAAAGCTCATCTTGAGCAGCGGGCTGGTCTCACTGTCGATGCCGATGCGGTTGCAGGCCTTGTAGCCACCTTGGTGTGTCATGAAGTCAGCAATGAGGCCAAGGTGACGGGGGTCTACTCCAATGCCATAAGCACCAAATACAGCCTGAAGGACAGGAGAGAGGTGCAGGAGGTGCAGCAGAAGACTGATTGCCACCTGATCCTGTTGCTTGCTTGCACATGCTATGACAGCTAGACTCCATCTAACAATGCTTGCAGAGTTGGTGAAGCAAGAAACTACAGGCTCAATCATTGTTGGGCCCTAGTCATGCCCCCCTAATACCCCAGAAAGCCTCAGCAACATAGCTCAAGCAGGCAGGGCACTAGTCACTACAGACTACCGTAGGAGCTGCTACGCTTTCTCAATCCCAACATGCTCACTGACAATCATATGAAGGACACACACACATGCACTACCTGACCCCATAGGCAATTCCTCCTACCTGCACTTCCTTCAGTATGGTTGCCCTAGCTGCTTCAACTCCATATGTCGTGAGCATTGCGTGCACATCGTTACATGCAATCTTATCAACATCCACCAGCCTCTGCTGCTCCCAGACTCCCTGGAAGTTGATGCCCTCAGTTTGGAGACGACGAGGCTCACCAGACTTCTCAGGTTCAAGAAGATGGACCTGAACAATGGAACAATTTAATATTCTTAACCATTTTATGTTTTTACTCGCTTTCTAGTAGAAAGTTGCAATGAGCAGGTGATTTCTTAACAACAACAAAGCCTGATGATTGAAAGAACCTGAACAGTGGAACACTGTCGCATGGAACAATTCTGCATGAGCATGTTATGTTCTTTGTAAGATATAACAAAACAGGATAGCCTGATGTGGTACAACAATGCAGTGTTCGTCTGCACTGTCATCCGCATCAGGCTATCCTAATTGTTACATCCTACAGAATATCACTAGCAATGCCCAAATTCAAGGTGCGACAAGTTATGGGGTTGCGCTGTCAGATCACTTGAACAGTTCAGTGGTATTGCGTGCTGACCACGATATTTCCAGGCAAGCATCAAGCTGCTAATCCTGCTTACCGCCTGTATCCCTGGTATGTGGTGCACCAACACATCTGCTGCCACTTCCTCAGCGAGTTCCAACATCAACACCTTGGGGGCACTCATGGGAAGAACAACCTGCAGGAGTGGAGCGTCACTACTGGATGAGCAGCAAGCAGTTACATACAGCCGCATATGCATAGCAGCGGTCATTTCATATCAGCGGCTTGACAAGAAGAATGAGCAGCTGATCGTGAGATGGTGGCTGATGACAGTAGAGAGCTATTGTGTCATTCTGGCTGACACACGCCAAGTCAGGTAGATGGTTCTGACTGCCTTTGCAAGTTGGTAAGACGTCTGAACTGAGCAGATAGATGCTTTCACAGGGGTTGGTTGTCCTGCACGAATACCCATCTACTCAGCCCAGACTCCTGTGCCCCTAATCCAGAATGCGTTGCTGCGTGTGACTATGTTTCTCAAGCACAGCATCGTTCTTTTCTCACCTGAATCTCGCACTGCATTCTGCCCTTGATCTTGCTGATCCTCGCCCTGATCAGATCATCACCAGCAACCTTGGTAGTACGACCACGACCCTTACTGCTGCCAGCAGCAGCAGCAGTTGTGGCTGCCGCAGCAGCAGCAGCACCACTGCTGCTTTTACCACCCTTCTTCTTCGCAATAGCTGCCGCTGCTAATGCTTGCAACTGACTCCTGGCATCACCAGCCCCAGCTGATTTCTTCCTTCTACCGTCCTCCTCATCCTCATTGGAATTATCATCATCAGACTCTCCACTATCCTGCTGCTGCTGCTGTTGCTGCTGCCCATCAGTTCCAGCTGTCTGCTCATCTACTGCCTGATCCTCTTCATCTTCTTCTTCTCCCAGCCGCTGTCTCATGCCTGCCTCAATCTCTGCTTCAGCTTCTGCATCTTCTTCGTCTGGCCCGTCATATGTTGCTGCTTCACCACGGCCACCTCTGAATCGCAGCTTACCCTCTCTGAGATCCTCATCAGCCTGTAGATCAAGATTGCGTCAACACCAACGCATCACATACTAGGATAGAAATTGGATGGGTATGACATCATGCACAACAGGACGCACATGCAAAGCTACTTGAATGAGACTATTTGTGTAGTGGGTTGTTGCCTCGCGAAGGTGACAACCCACCAAACAAGTAGTTTCATAGAAGTGAGTCTGAATCTGCCTGTTTGCACATTCTCTGAGGGCATCTTGGGCACCAATATACTGTGTGCTTCTGTGTGCTTCTGAAGGAAACATGGAATCCGGAACCAACCATCCCACAATATCAAGCACCAACAGGCAATTACAAGCACAATTCCTGATTAAAAAGAGCAAGCATGTACAAGCCAATAGCTGCTAGTGCTGCAAGTACCATAGGAAGAAAAAAAATCGCCAAAGCCAAACAGCATGAAAAGATGGCAAGCACAGCACAACACCGAATTTGATCACAGGTCAGATGCTACAACATAGCAGTATAGTGGTTGCTGTAGCTGCACCCCACCTCTTCATCTTCTGCTGCTTCTTCAGGCCGATCATCATCAGCATCCTGCTGATCTTCATGTTGCCTTGCTGCCTTGGCCCGGCCCTTACTGCTGGCAGCAGCACCCTCACCACCTTCACCATCCTCATCATCATCTGGATATACATGGAATACATAAATACAGGAGGTTATTAAACGTATACATGCAACAGCATATACACTCAGCATATACATGCAAATAAGATCTATGCATGAGATATATACCAGTCACTGTCAAAACCATGGGACTCCACCCGCAATGTATGAATACACACGATTATATACAAAATTTATGCATGATGAATTACCAAGCATGTATGGGCCAAAGAACAGCAGGTCATGATTACTTCATGCCCGCTTGCCTGATGGTGCTCCACTGATTTGTGCTATTTGCCCTTGAAAGGCCGCAGCACGCCATAGAACAGACTGTGCCATGGTGAGTGAGGGCAAAAGCCACGCCTAACAATATACTCAGCAAACCAAAGCTAAACCAAACCACACCAAACCACGACCATGAACCCAAACATCCTTCTTGCTATGCACCGGCCAACAAGACAGATATAACAAGAAAAATAACAGTTATAACGACCAAGTCCTGTCTCCTCACCTTCTCCACCACCTCCGGTCGCCTGAGCAGTTGGTACTGCCATGCTGCTGATTGACAGCCCCTGCTTCTTGAGCTGCTTTTTCAGTGCTGCTTTGAGCTGAGGGACGAAGCCCTTCAATAAGGCATCTTCCAGCTTCTCCCAGGTTAGTTCGGCTTCTTTGGGATATAAACTGAGCTCATGGAAGCGCAGATGCAGGTCATAGCCTTTGCCCCATTTTGAGCCAGTTGCCATGTGAGGGGTGGCGATCGCCGGACGCTCCCACATCTGTATCAGAAAATATCCAGCAAGTCAACAAGACAAGATAAAGTCACAAAACAATACACTATGAACAGCAGCAGATAGAATGTTCGTAGCCCTCTGCACATAGCACAAGTGAGTCGCTTGGTAAGCAGGCGCCACTTTGTTTGAATGAATTGTGCACGGTATAAAAAGCTATAAAAAGGGCGTGTGTGGGCCAAAGAACAGCAGGTCATGATTGTTACATGCCCGCTTGCCTGATGGTGCTCCACTGATTTGTGCTATCTGCCCTTAAAAGGCCGCAGCACGCCATAGAACAGGCTGTACCATGGTGAGCGAGGGCAATAGTGCAAGCATACTCTACCACAGCATGTATCAGACTATACACCAGGCTGGTCAACAGCATACTGTTTGCAGTTGATCAGTCTGGCATACAGTCTGAAATGCTTTCAATTGGTGCTTGATGGTATAGCTGATGCCAGTGTGGTACGGTGTCAATGCAAACGTTTCCAGATGCCCTGTCAAACCCCCAAAGCCCACACCCAAAGATACCATGTAGTAGACAACCAACCTTGAGGCCTCTCAGGCACTCTGCGAGTCTGAGTCTCCTCATTCTGCTGGCCAAAAGCTCAGCATCAGCATCACTGCAGCTAGGTAGCAGCGGCATCATCATGGTGGGGGTCTGCAGATACACATACGAGTAGTCTGACACACAAGCACACCCCTCCTTCTAGTCACACGGCTCTGGATGGCGGCCCCAGTGCAAGTTATACAGCTAGATATGCAACATATCTTATACATTGCATAGCCGCGTGTTTTGCAACAACTTGTACAGAATCAACAACCTGAAGACTGCAGTAATGCAGGTTATTGGATGCTCTGCATGCAGCTTTTCTTGCAGCAGGCAGTAACTTGGTGAATTGCTTGATTGCCAGACAAATATTCCATCCCAGACAATACCATACCTTGATGCGGGGCGCAGCCGTCATCAGGATCTCACGCAATCGGGGGATGCCCAGTGTTACGTTGGCTTCTCCTCTTCCAGCCATATGGAATGTGTTAAGAGTCATCTGTGTTGATGGCTCACCAATAGACTGAGCAGCAATGACACCAACTGCCTCTCCAGGTGCTGCTAGAGCTGACATAAACTTGAGCTGCATCAGTGCTTGGAAGTCTGTAAGACAGCAATGGGAAGCAGAAAGACATACAGCGACACATCAACATATGGTGAATGAGAAGGTGAGATAGTAAGCATGTCATAATCAGTGCAATGTTGGAAATCGATTCACAACCGGCCAAAACACAAGAATTTTGTAACTTCAGATGCAACAGAGGATGAGAGTACTGCATCAGGATGTCCGGGTTTAAGGAGACGAGTAGACAGTGGCAACATATGTCATCTCGCTGTAACATACCGGCTTGATTGTTATACCCAGCACCACACTCCCTGAACCCCAAGAGGTCAGAGGATCAAGGAGGAGACACAAACACCACACCGTTTGGTGCAGTGAAGGTGCGTGTGGCACAGGGGGCATTGCAATACAGCTTGGAAACTACCTGACCAAAAAGCGTTATCAAACAGAAAAAAACTCTGATCAATAAATAGTCAACCAGTATGCTCACCCTGGTTCTGGAAGCTTCTGCTCTAGGTACAAGTAGGAGGTCATCCACGCCACAAGTGAAGCCGTGACCTTGCAGGAAGGACGTGAGCAGACGGCTCAAGGCATTCAACATGGCTCCGGCAACCTCATCACCATACAACTCCTGCAACCACAGCAGTACACATACAGCAGGTAAAAATCTGAAAGATTACGCCGTTGAACAGCCGGTGAGAAAATGTGACTCCATGAACCAGGAGGCTGCAACAGACAGATGCACAATGCAACTTTGCAATCCACCTACTACGCACTCTACCCAATCGCTCTTGACCAAAACTGCATGACACACGTAATGACACCGGCATATGGTCAGTTCCACATCACCTTACCTGCATGGCATGCACAAGTCCAAACTTGCCAAACTGCGCCTTATCCAAGCAGCCAGTCAGCAGCTGTCCCTTGTGAAACAAGAACGTCCCCTCATCGCTGCTTTGTCCCCAATAGCTGAGGGGCACCTTGCTACCAGTTGAGAAGGTGATGGGCGGCCGGCCTCGAGAGAAGTGAGCTACTACGCTGCTCAGCAACTGCTTGCCAGTCCACAGCTCACGAGGTTTCAATAGAACGGGTGGAGGGATCTCTATGTGGATAGAGGGAGTGCCACCTGCAGCAGAAGCACCCAACCATGTGTTAGCACTTGTCCTTGAGATGGACTCTGAATAGTGCAGGACTGTGTCTACAAACAGTTGTAACTGGCGAAGGCTATGCAGCTTGCAAGGACAACTGCAAATATCCTTGCACTAGCCAGCTCTTCCACTGCAAGTGCTGTTAGCGGAGTGGTTGCTTGTCGTGTAATTGCTGGCACGTACACGGCAAGCAGCCACCCCACTGATATGACTTGCAATGGAAGAGCTGTTGCTATGGGTTTTAGGACTACAGTAGACTGGCACATCAGTGCCAAACAACCCTGTGCTCACCAGGTCTCCAAGGTGTACATGCATTGAACAGCAGTTGGCTGAACTGGGCCTTGGTGAAGAAGGTATCCCTGGCATTATGACAGCAGCAGCAGCAGCATGACTCGTGAGCACCACTTTGTGTTGGAAAACTCCGCCCCATATTGTGTGATCATAAATGTGTATTGCAGATACAAACCAAAAACGAAAGAGTAGGTGAGGAATGACAGTAACATCAAGGGTTTGATGCATGGCCTCAGTTTGTCTCGTATCCTCAGAGAGCCTGTTGTCTAGGCAGGCCTCAGCAAAGATTAAGCCTTAGAGTTGTGTGATCTTCAGGGGCCAGATGCAAATCAGCATCCTTGTTGGCAACACAAATGACACTCATGCAGAACAACAGCTATCAGTGGTGGCGCAAAAGGAGAAGATGTCTATCTGTACCAATGCTAAGAAAGATGCCACGAGGGGCTGTACACATGGTAACTGATCAACTGGCCTCAGATTGTCTCAT
>LWCB01009543.1:0-14621 GCA_001630525.1 Coelastrella sp. M60
AGGGAGGGTGGTCTTGGGTGGTCTCCCCCTTCACAAGTGAGTTGGGATAGTAATCACCGCCTTGTCCGAAAGTGAGCGACTCACTGGGAGATTTGAGGCGCGGGGCCGATGGCCGCAAGGCTATGGCTGTAAAGCAGTGATTATTATTATTTAGTGCAAGCAAAAGGGCAGCAATCCAAAGTAGAGAGGGGGAGTTATAACATCAAGTAGTGATGACAGTTCTGAACCAGTGGTGCCACATTGCCGCTTGGGTGCAGGTGTGAATAATCACAATATGATGGGTTTCTTTCATCAAGCACACTCGATCAATGCTTGACTGTTGGTCTTGTAACATTGCGACGCTTGATCACTTCAATCTATCACAGTACGTATGGAAGCTGTGTGACCAGATTTGGTTGAACCAATTGTAAAGGACTTGACTGTGCAATAGGCAAAATGCCTAATGGAGCTATTATAACAGCTATTGTGCAAATGCTCTGCACCTGACAGCTGCTAACGGCCATTTTCAGACCAGCTCTATACCAGCAATCTGATGAAGTGACTGAGTCACTAGCAGTCTTTTGGTTGAAGACAATCATTCAAGGCTTTGGCACTTCCCATTGCAATCAGTTGATCTGACAGTCATGAAGTATAGCATACATAGCTTCAGCACAAGCCAAACTCACTTGACTCAAGTAGCACTGCCAGTACAGATTACATATCATGCACACAACATGGGCTACTCAAAGCCGTGCCAAAGGCCATGAAGGGATCAATCACTATCACCTTCAGAATCACTGGAACACACTTTACTGGCACTGCCAGTAAACAAGTTGTTGTGCTGCCGTCACTCAAGTCAGCGGTCTTGTTGATACGTTTACGCCTCACATTGCCACCAACAACAGCTCCAACTTTCCCACCCTCTATAATGGCCAAGAAATGGCCGTCATGCTGCTTCACATGCATGGGAGCTGCTGGACCAGCATCCTTAATTAATTGCACTGTAGTCTCTAGCAGGATTGACTTGCGACCACCCCTGCTGCTACTGACACAACCTGGTAATGTGCCATCGGCCGTGTAAGCAGAACATTATGACTCTAGCTGCAACACCTTCAAATGCTCGAGCCCCTTTGTGCCATGGCTGTTCACATTAGTGAATAAAGCCACATGCAAACCCTCAACACCCCCACACTTCTGCCAGGTCTGACTAAAGTCAAACCGTACTGATGTGGCAGCCCTGCCAACCCCTGCAAGGTTTTTCAGTTTTCTGCGCAGAGATTCCTCCTTCTTGTGCTCTGATAATGTCGCTGCAAGACCCTCATATAATGTCGCTATGCCTGCTGCGTGCAAAGATGCCCTGAGCTGTGCTATAAGCTGCATTGCACACTGCTTTTCTGTTGGATTGTCGGATCCCTCCTGCTCCTGCGAGTTCTGTTGAGTACCAGCTCCGGCTTCCGCTGGTGTCTGCTGTTGCTGTTGCTGCTGTTGCATGATGTAGGCTGCCACATTCAGCTGCAGATCCCATGACCCCTGAGAACCCCTTGATCAATGTCCCGAGAACGATTCAGTTCCCAATCTGACCAATGCTCTGACGAAGCCCTTTCACTTCATCTGCAGCGGCTTCGAGTTGTTGCTGCAAGTGCATTAATGCGGCAATGAGGTCAGTGCCTCCACTGACATTGTTCAACCTTCCACTCAGCTCTTGAAGCATGTTTGAAGTATTGCTGATGATGTTGACTGTGCTGTTGTGTAAAGACTGTACATCCTCATCTGCACCCTGCAATTGAAAGGTATTGCATGATCATCAAGCCTTATTCAGTATGAACAAAACAAAATATTGTCAATCATGTCAAGCTTGGACAGCATGACATAGTCATTGGCACAAGGACCTTAACAACACATTTGGGCGCCAACTGCCGTCAGCGATGTATGTTGCGGCACACTGGCATATCAGCAACACAGGTACTAACTTAGCAACACAAATTCAGCAGTGTTGCACTGTCTGATGTATGCGTACACTGTCAGCCTGTAGCTAGTAGTATCATACGCAGTGCGTCACACTTATCAAAGGCTGAAGGGACAGAAGGAAGACATGTTCAACAAGTTGTCAGCAGCCAAGCACTCACTAGTGTTGCCACCGCTGTGGCACTGCTTGGGATATCGCTGGGTGCTGTGTCTGATTCCACTGTGGAAGAGTCCACAGGTGCAGGTATCTCCACTTCACGCCGCTGTGAAGGATTGGTGGCAGTGTCATGTATGACCGATGAGTTGCGTGGCAGCAGTGGCAACACACAACTGGCCGTTATTGCAGAAAAGCACGGCATTCATAAACAGGAATCATCAAAGGCCACATTGAATGCCACAGTTATTACTCTGCCGCGCACTTTATGATGTGGCAACATACAATGTAGTACACATGTGGATTTGTGCATTGCTAAGTCTACAATCATCCAGGCGGCCTAGTCCATGGTATCCAGAGCTGGGGAAACATGCCTAACGCACCTCCTTCACATCTCCAAAGCCAACTGCAGAGGCATCACCATCCATCACGTTGGGGCCATCACCGGAGGTGGTGGAAGCATGCGGTGGTTGCACGAGCTCAAGCCCAAGGTTGACGGCCCAACTTGCAGTTGCTTCCTTGGAAACTGTTGGAGCTGAGGACATCAACGGGGTTACCTCTGAATGCAGTAGCTTCCAAGCTCGAGCGGTGTGGTCAAACCCTACCCAATCCGCCTTCAGCAGCTGCCGGCATACTTGCTTGGAGCTTGCTGTCTTGGCCAATACCTCATTGTCTGCAATGCAGCGCTGAATTATGGTTCGTACCACATTGTGGACCTGCAGTGCAAGAAGGCAATAAGTGTCTCACTACAGTGTTGTGCATTGTTCCACACATGTGTGCATTACAGGCTTGACATTTCTGTTGCAAACTTTGGGCCAGTGCCACAGTGGCTATAGGGAAGTTAGGCTGCATACCGCACCTGCCAGTGAGCCAACAACCTGTTGTCAAGTTATGGACGTGCACAGAAGCCTTATTGTGACACAACTGCTGTGTGGCAGTTCTGTTGGTCCATTCAAAGATGCTGGTGGTAATCTGCCATGACTGATGGGTAGTACACTACAACAGGTTCTAGGTTGCTGCAAGATGGAGCATGATGTGAACAACTGTTCAGCTATGACATGGTGCAGTCCCTGCCTCGGAGCTTCTGCTGCACATATCCAAGGCAGAAACACTCACAACTTGAGCAAGGCGCAAACACTCACCTCTACATTGATGGCGCGATCCACCTCATCTATGAGTGCATCAGACTGTGGAATGTCTGGTTGGTGATGCCCTGCCTCTGCGCCAGCCTGGTCTCCCAACTCATGTGTTGCAGCTGGTACTGCAGCAGCAGCTGGTACTGCAGCAGCAGCTGGTACTGCAGCAGCCAAAGGCAGTGCTGGATATCTACGGTCTACCCTGACACCTCAAATGCCTGAAATACTTTCTCGTCGAGTGGGCCTGCTACGCCTGCGCAGGCCACACCCGAGGTTCCAACCTGAAGTGCTGGACTCACCCCTGTGCTCCATGGCCTGCAGTGTAAGAAGTTGCACATCCGTCTGTCTTGCAGGGTTGCACGTATACATGCCATACCGTCATGGTGTAACGATGCCTGCAACTTGAGTGACAGCGGTTGATTGCCAAGGTTAACTGTTGCACAGCAAATGCTACTGCTGCTGGAACAGAGAGTTCTGTCAGCCTGCAGTTGGCGTAGGTCATTCCAACCGGACTGCTAGACACTGACAACCAGGTGAACTGCTTGTTACGCCTGCTGCACATGCATGCGTACAACGCACAGTATGAGTTGCAGCTAATCGGCTGCGGAGTTCACCTTTTCCACAATAGAACTGCAAAGCTAATAGTAAGTAACTGTTTGTTGCTCAATGTTTGGTATCGAAGGTCTTCAACAACTCAATTGCAGCTTTTTAATCGTCATGTACACGAGCTCCGGATCCGGACCAGCTCATCTCATGTTCTTCGTCGGGACTGAAGGGCCCCGGGGCGTTGGTCGGTGGAACACCAGTCGGACGATGTTTCACGCGTTGTTGGATGCTGTGTATGATTATGTTGGGCCAAGCAGTCCATGATTTGCAGCTTGCGAAGCAGGCGATCGCAGGTGCTGCAGTGCATCGTTGCGGCCGCGGCGGATCCAATGTACAGCGTTATGTACGCATATGTGCGTGCAGGCATGCAACGCTCGTTGCCTGATTGACTTAACCTGCGGGCCTGCCTTCAAGCATAATTTTTCATTGATTGTAGGTGAGCTGATTAAACGAATCAGGCATGCGTTCAGGGCTCAGCAAACACAGCTGTACGCGGGCGTTGCAACACAGCAGCTGCTGCATGTCGTCCTGTCGGCAGCATGCTGCACTGCACGTGGCTCATATTCTGGGTTTGAAAGACCCAGAGGGGATCTGAAAGACCCAGGGGCTCTCACTGCTTGAAACAAGGCTTTATTCCCAATGATGTAGCCGGTGCCAACTTGAAGGATGCTTCCCTGTCAAGGACAGTTACTAGTACTAGAAGCAATGCCTGTCGACAGGACGTCCTTTGTGCTGCTAAAGAATGCCATCATTGACTTAGCAACATGAACGTGCTGGTGTGGTTGTTGAAGTCTTTGATTGCTGTCAACAGCTGCTGAAGCAATGACACCAGAACAGCATAGCCAAGAGTTTGCTGTCACACAACGGTTATCAGATGCCAGGAGGGCATCCACACGCTTGGCATCCCGCCAGTATAAGATCTTGAGGTTATGTTTTCTTCGTCCGAACGTCGGACGATGTTTGGCGACGTCGACGGTTCACCGTCACATGATGAGAGCAAAGCTACAAGCTTTGGCAAATTGCGTACCATCGCAGTACTCATATAAGGTGGCAACTTGCATGGCATGCACAATATTATTGACATCTTCAACGATCATCAAACATATAGTGTATATCCGATGTGACATCAATGTACATATTGAACATTAATACTCCCGTCGTCAATGACCGCAACGAACATGTGAAACATTTGAGAAGTTAAATCAATAAATGTGAATGCTTGCCTCATTGGTTGGTGCTTGTGTGTCATTACACACAACATATGTACAGGACCTACACCTCATACAGCCTCTGCTCTCCTGATCACCTGCCACTGCTGTGTGTTGTTATTTGCGAGCTCACAACGATGCCTGTCTCACAAGCCCCCGATACAGAAGACCACGCGTGACTACGACAAATGAGAACAGTGACATCTGACTACACACTGTGTGGCAGGCTGCCGAAGTGACAACCTCGCTGACTACAAACAACCGGGACATGGAGTTGGCTCTTTCCTAGCCCTCACCTTGTTCCATGTGTAGAAGCCGAGTCCCATCAGGAAAGAGCTAACCCATCTCGTATTTGCCGTAGGTGAGACAGGCTCGTTGCTGGTTAGGACGGAACTGAACTCATACTTGCTGGACTTGGCTGCTACACAATGGACGAGTAGAGGGCTATGCATACACTCAGGCAAGCTGCTTTGTTCTGTTTTTGCTTTTACCATGCTTAGTCACGCGTTCAGTGACTTTGAAAGTGTTTTATGTACTCCAGCATCAGATGGTGCTGAGCGCCATTCGAGCCACTGTCAGTGATGCAGGGTACCCTGCATCAGATCTGCCGTTCTAGGCCTGAGCTCCTTTGAAAGACAGTGACAAGGCTATTAATCAATGAACTGCAGTGCAGTGGTTGACGAGAACCCGTTTGTGACAAGCACCTTTCTCCTGAGAAATTCAAAACAAAGCCAAATCTACCGTTAGAAAAAGCTAACTTGGAGACTATATACTGGCTGTACATCAGCGGGTATATACGTATATCACAACGCATTCAGCCCAAAGGAATTCATGCTGCTGTAATGGTGCAGCGAGCCTGCACAGGCAAGAGGATGAGCCAGACATACACACTGTGTAATCATGATGATTTGATCTATTGGGTAACCTATGCATATGTGTCCGTACAAGCAGCACTGCTACCAATGAGTTGCCCATGACAGAGCAGTCTACTGTATATTGAAACGCATGCAACATATGTTGAGCAAGCATGAAGCACCAAGATCATAAGGCAATAGACTCTGAGGTGTCCAGACTGAATAAGCAGCGGCCCACAACAGATGCAAACGACTTTGACATCAGTACGTTGATCTGCAGGTCATCAAAGGTCCAAAGTGAAGAACAGCAACCGGCACCTCAAACGACAGAAATAGCTCTCAAAGACATGTGGGGAACGGTGTGACTCATTCTCCTTGAAGGCATCGTCATTGACGACTAGTGATGCTGCTGACACACACAGCAGCAGCCGCTGCTGAGAGCATTTCATATGCCAACAGGCCATTAGGAATGGAACAATCCCCCACCGCCAGTATCAGACCAATGTGTGAGCACATTTAGGCCTTACAAAGTCTTGCCAATCCCCTGTGTGGCATATCACAACCTGTCAGCACACTTAACATACATCCACACATGCTTCAGGTAGGATTCGATGCCTGTTTTACACTGACTCTCCTTTTCTTCCTTTGACTATGATGGTGCTGCTATCACCTTGATCTCTTCAGTGCTGCTCCTTTATCGTTCCATCATCTGTGAGTTTAATAGCAGGGGTCATTGCATACTACTGCTGCTGCTTCTAGCTCGTCAGACTCACTCATCAGCCGGCACCAGTGAACAGCTTCATCACAATTACTCTCTGAGATCGTTACTCCCTGAATGCTGACGTGGTCAAAACAGCCACTGAACATTGCCAGGGGCTCTGCCGCAGCTGTGGTGACCAATATCAATAAAAGCAGCAGCATCTGAGTGATGAGCTGCTGCAGGTTGGGGTTGTCAGCAATCATTGCCGCAGCAACAGCAGCTTCCAGACCTATGCAAAGAGCAGGTTAACATTAAATAGCAAGTATACCTTTGATTCAGAACCTGCTGATTTACAGGAACGTTGTCAGCAGTTGACATGAAGCCCACACTACATGGGAACTGCACAGCTTCACATCAAGCTGCTCTTTAAACTGCTGCTGCTGGCGGTGGCAGTCAGGGGACTGTCCTGGTCACTGCTGTGCTGATCAGGGCAACTCAGTCTGATGCTGGTATTAGCACACTGTGCTGTCAGCTAGACATCTCTATATCAGAGGTTCTTGCCACTGCTGCACCATTACATGCTTCTGCAGCGCACCGTCATTCCCAAACACGTCAGCCTTGCTCCTGACGTTGCTGTTGCCCGAGCTGAGGCTGTCGGGGCTGGAGTCACTGACACTGACACACTCATGCGTCAGCAACTGCTGCTGTTGCAATGCTTGCTCCTGCTCCTCCTGCTGCTGCTGCTTTGGTAGCTACCATAGTCACTGCTGGTCCCTCTGATACTGTCATCCAAGTCTCACTTGTTCCCCTCCACTAGATCCTTACAGGGTTCCTCAGAAGCATCAGTGCTCTGACTGCATGCGGAATGATCCACTTGTGGGCCCTAGCACACGCAGCTGACTGAGGCCTGTCAGCAGGGTCATGAGACAAAACTCACAGCAGCCAATCCTTCATCTCTGGAGGCATCTTAACATCCAGCGGACAAACCTCCCAGGAGAAGCTCCACACTGCTTCCAGGAAGTCACACAAGTGGTCATAGTTGGCGTAGTCAATCTGCCTGGGTGTCAGGTGTCACAGGAAGGCCTCCATGATGGTCACGCCCATGAGGTAGAGGTTTGTGGTGTTGTTGGTGGCTTCCCTCAAGCCTGTGGCACAGGACTCAGCAGCATACTGGCCATGTTCTTTGTTGTAGCAGGCCATCTCAGGGGTGGGGCAACTGCAAAAGGGGCAGATGAGGGACGAGTAGGAAGCAGCTTTGGGTTGGATAACAAGCGTCAGGCAGCAAGATTGATGGCAACTTGAAGGATGCTTGATGACCAATGGTTAATGCAGTAGTGTGACACATGCAACAAGCAATGCTGAAGTTCTACTGTTCGCAGTCAACAGTTGGAAGCATATAACATGCAGTGTGTAATGCTGATCAGCTATAGCTACCTCACCCTTACCCCAAGTCACACACATCCACCCACAGCTGTTTGTCCACTGAGCTGAAATCTCCCCAGTCAATCAGCCTGTAGATGCGGTGCTGGTTGCACCTGCACACATTGCTGAGCTTGATGTCTTTGTGCAGGTGCTGCTTGATGACAAGCTCTCCTGATGCAGGATCCTGTGATAGCATGACAGGAAGTGCAAGCCTTCACTAGACGGTAATTGTGATACAACATGGCACTATGATTGGCAGTGCTGCTGCGAGCTGTATGCACTCCACAGTCACACTTGAGGACTGCAAAATACCTTCTAACATCATATTGCCGCGGGACTGCGCCAGATATGCATGGACAGCACCTGGTGGTACTGTGTCAAAGCAGCTGTGCAGTACTACTGCAGTGCATAAAAGACATGCTGTATCACTTCTGATGCTGTGCTAGACACATGTAGCCCATCGAGCCAAGCCTCGCTCACCCATCTCCAGCTCCAGCATCTGCTGGGTTAACAGCAGGCACACTGCCATTGCCTGACACTCCTGCACCAAGTCCTTGTAGCAACTGTCTGCCCACAGCTCTGCCCTCAAGCCAGACACCACCTCTCCGGCATATGGGCTGATGCTGAACATCCCACCCTGATCAATGTCAATTCTTTGTATGGGCAGGACCAGCAGCGTGCGAGGGCCGTGACTGCACTTGAGCTTGATCATGGCCTGAGTCTCAGCAGCCACCTGCGGCAGCCAGTAACAGCAGGAACAGCAAAATAGCAATTGGTACCCAGAGATGATGTGGCATCATAGCGCTTCATCCGTGCTGTTTCAACACCCACGGGACACCCCATTGACCAAATTGAGAGCAGTGTCCTGCAATAGTATGTCCCATAACAGCAAAACACTGCCAAAATTAGAGCAGTATCGAGTGTTATTGTCATGTACATTTCCTGCAGAAACCTCTGTGCTGCTAAACAAAAGTCAAGGGTAGCAGCTGTATACTGCTGTATATGCAATCAGCGGAATGCGGGCACAGGAACAGAAGGTCCATCTTTTGAGCAGCACGCGTTGTCCAATCATGGTCAGAAAACAACAGAATATTGATCTTAAGCCCTGGCAGACGCTTTGCTTCTACCGCAGGAGCCAAAGCAGAAGCGATGCCAGCTTGATCACCTGTGTTGCTGCTTCTTCCAGACCCTGTGTGCTCCAGTACTTCAACGCACAGGACGTTTCACCTTTGCACACCTCCCAGGCCTTGACGTGCTTCCCATTGTGAACATAAGAATGGTGTCAGCTGCTTCCACCACACGCCTAGACCGCAGCAACACAGAGATGATGCAGCAGCACTGTCAGTTGCTGGTACGGCACATCTTATCAAGGAACATAGCAAGCTGCTAGATCAGATTTCTGTCATCATGTTGAATTTCTTGCTATATTGTTGCACGCCAAAGGTCACCTACAGGGGCTTTGCTGTCCACCGTTTGCACCCTGCTTGCAAACTGTTTTGAGCGCAGATGATACAAAAGTCACTTCTGCTTTAGAACGTGTACCCAATCTTGTTCACAAACAATTACATACCCCACCAGACCAAGCCATGCTTCAAGACCTCCAGGGAAGCATCTATCCCGAAACTTCATACCCCATTTTGCCCACCTTCTACCTCGACCTGGAGGCATATTGAGAGTTGATACCAAGCAATAATGTGGCTGCTGTTGGCAGCTGACATGCAGCATACTGCCGCTTCAATTGTGCTCAAGCCCTTCAGAGAACGTGTAACATTGAAATAGATGTGATAAGAATTTTTGCAGCGAGGTGGGACAAGGTCATTCCTGGGGGCAGTCTCACACAGCACAGAAGGGTCAATTCGGCCCCACACGATCCTTGATACTTTTCAAGGCCTAATTTTGACAATGTAAGACTCAGTTTACCTGGTACGCAGCATCGGTGATGTCTAATAGCATGGCCATGGTTGCGGGCGCCATCTGTAAGCATCAAACAGCAGGACCGCTGCAGAAGACCGTGACACGCAAGAAAAACCAATCTGGCTCTCATTCATACCTCAAAGCAATAAGATAATGACTTTGCAACCCGCTGCGTACAAAGAGCAGCAGTGTATGGCCGCAGGTAACCTACGGGGGGAGTTATGAACCTTGGTGTCGGGTTTGGATGTGGTACCCTTTTGCAAACTGAGTAGAGACTGTAGAACCTTTCTCTAGTCGTAAGGGATAGAATAAGGTGCACTTCACAAATGAAGCCAATGAGAAAATGAATGATTGTACGCGGGCAATGCTGGTACCGCCATGTGCCTTTGAGTTGATATGATCTGTTACTTGATTACCTATGTAAGTACAGTGCGCGTCTGATTTATGGAACAGTCGATAGCACATACTCCCGCGCAAGCTGGCGACATCATAACGTACCCTTGGTTGTTTACGCTGCTCCCACTGAAGGCAGCTGATCAACATGGACAAGTCTGCCTGAACTCACTGGCATGTCATGATCATCAAGCACCGGGACCGCTCGCGGCAGCTCGAGCTGGCAGAAGCAGCAACAGCTCAGCTGCTGTTCAAAACTGCAGACACAGGAGTGCACCAACACGCGTTGATCACCCAACCGTGACCAGCTGGCTGCAGCAGGTTTCGGAGACGCGCTCTAAAATCATCTTCACAATGAGCAACGTTGAGAGCAGTACAGAGGAGGCCGCTGCAGCTGTCAACAGGTACCAACAGCAGGCCCAGGGCTTGTTGTCCATGCTCTGAAATGAACACAGTATGCAAGATGTTGCCTGCCTAACGACATAATAGTTCTTTGGAGTTCACATGTGTCATGCAAATGATGGCTGAAAAAGATAAGCCCTAATACAAACAGCTGCAACCCCACTCTCTTCATTCGCACCCTGCACCATGCTCTACTTGCCTATGCCCTTGCACAGCTTCAACTTGCTTACATTTCTCTCAAAGCCTGTCAGCTGCTTGTTGCATTGCTTTCTCTCCAAAAGCCTGTCAGCTGCTTGTTGCATTGCTGATAGACAAGCGTAAAGCCATCACCTGCCAAGTACAAACTCTGCGATCCCCATTTCCTTGGCAGTCTCTTGTCATACCCAGCTGTGACTGCTGTGCTGTGCCACCAGGCACCTTCAGCAGCTGATGGCATTGGCAAACCCTGCAACAGCACCAGATCCAAGCATTTCACAACAAAACACGGCACCAACACCTCAACAGCAGCAGCAGCAAGAGGGGTGTCAGCAGCAAGACGTTGAAGACCAATACTCAGTACAGCTGGACCGTCAGCAACAGCAGGAGCAGATGCAGCAGCAGCAGCACAGCAGCAGTACAGCACAACTCACCTCTCAAAGTCAATCATACCTCCTGCGGCGGTCTCTGGTGTTCCAGTGGGTGGACACGCTGCTGCCCAACAGTGCGAGCAATACTCACAGCAGCAGCAGGACATGGCATGCGAGCACAGCCAACTCCACAAAATCAAACTTCAGCAGCGGCAGCGGGAGCAGCAATGTCACAGTAACTGACGCCCTACATGAGGCTGCCAATGTACTGCTTGCTGCTGCTACCTGGCATATGGTGAAAGCAGCGAAGCTGGTCAACCCTGATCATCAAGGTCACTCTGCTGCTGCTGGTGCTGGCACCAGTTCTTCCACAGCCATGCAGGCCTACAAGCACTACAGAACAGCAGCAGGTCTTTTCGACTGCATACAGCAGCAACTGCTGCCACAGCTCCTCGGCTGGCTGGGTCATGATCTTGATCCGCTGCTGCTGGCAGCACTGCAGGATCTGGCTTTGGCTGAAGCTCAGGTGAGGGAGGGTGCGAGGGGGCAGAGAGATTGGTTTTGTGACAGTGGTATTGTGTAGATGTACCAGCTGTGGAAGCGTTGCGACTGACACCATCATAACTTCCTTAAAAGTATTTCTCATTGAAGTGCAAGGTCTCATGAAACCAGGAGTAGCTGAGTCCATGAATCACCTCGGCTGTTGACTCTGGCTTAGTGTGCAACAGCTGCTGCTGCAGTGACTGCTGCTGATGTTCAAGCACCAGACTGTACTTTTGATAGAAGCACAGTGCACTAATCTGGAATGTTGTTGTCAGTGAGCACACAGAGACAACTCATGTTGACATGGTGCATTGCTGCTGCTTTGAACTGTAGAGTTTGACGCTGCAGCGAGCAATGGTCAAGTCCCACCAGCCATCACTCATAGCAGGAATAGCAACAGACACAGCTGTGTTATATGCGTCAGCATATAAAAAAGTAACATCATTAGCAAGCGGGCAGCAGCCGCAGCAGCAGCAGCAGCAGATCAGCACCAGTCTCACAACCGCAATGCCCACTGCAGCTGTTCTTGAAACAATCATCATGACCAAAGTAGCTAGCAATCGGTTCACATCTCCAGCAAGATATCTGCCAAAACTGACGTGTTATCTTCAGTACCAGATCTGTTATTGTTACACTGTGACAGCAGTACATCAGGCTGAGTCAGAACTGTCTGAAGATCATGGCGGGGTAGCAGTAGCCTGGGCTCAGGAGGCAATACGGCTGGTCAAACATTGTAATAAACTAGGAATTGACTTTGACAGAATGGATCCACCAACATCAAGGTGTGATAATCTGACATTGATCCTTCATTCATTGTGTAAGGTTATACCGTGAATGCGACCAAACCTTTTCTATCTGAGGTTGATGTTTTGTTGTTGCTGACTCAGTACCACTCCTTCGTGCTGCCTGTTGCTGCCGACCAACACATAATCATGCTTCACACTGCTGCTGCCACTGCAGGGGCTGTCGCCAACAACTGGAACAAACACTGGATAACAAGACACAAAGCACACTGACAAAGTAGGTGACAGCAGCAACAGCAGTGATGAAGCTCTGCTGCTTCTGGTCTAGTCACAACATCTGTGCTGACTTCTTTTTGTCAGCAGCATAGCATAAACACCTGGTCCCTTGTGATTTGTACAGCTCAGGCTGAGCCAATGTACATGCACTTTTGTTTGCTGCATGGGTGGCAGCATTGGCAGCATGGCAACTGGCTGATCATAATAAACAGCTTCATGTGCCTGAACACAGTAGTAGAGATCAATGTCCTGAGCACCTGCAGTAACACACGGCGTTTTCGCTGCTGTCTTGTTCATATGTCTCTCTTACCACAGGTGTGTGAAGGACAATCATAGCATTTATTTTCATCCTGTACCAAAGGTCCTGCCACCACTGCCAACACCAAAGCGAGCAGCAGATCCATTACCTTTCACACTGCCAGCAGCGGCAGCACTTGATCCATTGACAATTGCAGCCATCACTGCAGCAATAAGTGGTGGCAAAGTGCCACCAGACACTGCAGCAGCTGCGACAGCAGCGGGTGATGTTGTTGATGGCGTCAGTAGTGAGACATGGGCAGTCCCCAGCAGTATCAAGGAGTCCACCAAGGTGGCGGCAGCAACAGTCCAAAGCAGTGTTAATGGACACCAGCAGCAGGATATGAAGGGGTCACACAACGCTGCTGCTGCTGCTGCTGTGGACAGTGGCGACTCAGCAACGGCACAGAACAGCAGCTGCTCCTGCTGGAGGGTTTGCGTGCTGATTGTGTGCTATCCCTTGCTGCTGGTGGTATCTGTAGTAGGTATCTTGGTGTGGCTGCTGCTGCTGCCGTTCAAGTTATGCTGCTGCTGCCTTCCATGTGCATGTGCTGTTCAAGCCATGTGGAATGTTTTGGAGTATCTCATCAAAGCACCTTTGAAAGGTTTTATCTGGGCAGCAGGTTCTACTGACAGCAACAGCAGCAGCAGGAGTGCAGATAAGCAGAAGAAGTCTGATCTAGACATTGAGGCTCAGTGAGGAAAAGAGTGCTTTGTGAACATGTTGATGCCTGACCGTCTCTGATTATGATGGTCATAGTCAAGTTTAGTGTTGATCTTTATGTGGTGCTGGCCACCGCCACCAGAAGTTCGAGTGATTGGACTCAGCCGCTGGGTAGCCTACGGTAGGAGCTGGTTGCCTTGAGGGCCCCTGGGTGTAAAGATACGTATGTTTGAAGTGCATGTTGTTATGCGATCATTATGTTCACTACTACGGTAGTATTGTTGAGGACAGGGGTCGCATCTTCCAGCCGACCCTATCGTCCAGCTGGATGATGGCAGTTGAGAGTCACCGTTTGCTGGATGATGGCTGTTTGAAAAAATCGTCCAGGGTCCAGCGGGCCGCCGCTGCGCGGCAGCCATATCATATGCAGGCCCTGAGACAGGCATGCCTATTCACCAACAGCTGCACCGTTGTTGCCTGTACAGTCAAGACAGCATAGCTCGCTGGATAGCATCTAAAAAGCAAGGTAGTAGGTCTATGAACGCAGGGGTTACCAGCCAGCAACAGATGTGACGCACTCATATCACACAAGCCATATGAGCAGTTATTTAGTCACATCGTCTTTCATGCAGTTGGCAAAATTCTTGGCAGCAACATGCAGCGTGTCAGGGGGACATTGACACTGAAGTGAAGTGCACCTTTCTGTGCAAGTGCAATTGCTTATGGTGGTGGTGATGGTGGTTGTAATGGTGGTGGTGGTGGCTGCTGCTCATCTGGGCTGCCTCAACTGGTTCACACA
>LWCB01009558.1:0-17249 GCA_001630525.1 Coelastrella sp. M60
TGCCATCCCACTGTCCATGGTGCCTGTATTCTGCCTGTACTGCCTGCGAAGGATTCTGCTGCATCGGGTTTGAAGATATGCTCAAGTGTCGCTTTCTGCTTCCTGTCATCCCCGCTGTTGTAGGGGTAACTGCCCTTTTCACCTACTGCTGTTGCTTGGCATGCTGCAGGTGTATGTTTCTGGTTGACTGCTGGTAGGGGGGGAAAGCTGCATCTGCTGGGTTGCAGGCAATGTGCTACGCTCGACCTGCAAACAATGTGGCATTCACCGGTGCCATGTTGGATTTATGCCAATCTGGCATCGTTGCCTGTGACAAAGGCTGTAGACTGGGCCTGTGGAAGCAAGCAGCAGTATCAAATGTGCCTACCAGGTCACCCTGGTTGACGCCCCAGTCATCTGTGGCCACACGCCTGGCACTGAATATGCAATTCTTGCACAGTATGGACGGCAGCTGTTGATGCAGCTTGGAATGCAGAATTATGCCATACGAATTGTGAGGCACGACGCTTGTACAGGATGCACTTCCTGACGCAATTCCATTCATCTGCGATAGTTGAGAGTGCTAAACGTAAGCGTCTGGTCACCTCTGCTTAAAGCATGATCTGCATCAGGCCCATGAACCGACGTCGTGGCATATTCACTTGCCACTCACTCACATGATCGCAGAACGCATTAGTCTCAAATCGCAGCTCTTCACCAGCAACTTCATTTCAAGGTCACACTGTTCATGTCGTTCAGGACAGTAAAGCAGACACAGGTTGCTGCACGCCCTAGGCCAGCCTGTACTGCTGCAGCAGTTGCCAACAAGTGCGGTTCAGCAAAAATGACTAAGTCTTACTCCCTTTGGCTCAAGCCAGCAGGTCAAGTTGCCCAAAAGCTAGCTCAAGAAATTAGGACGCAGGCAGAGAAGTACGATGCTCCAGTCTTTGAGCCTCATGTTACCCTATTGGGAGGCGTTGAAGGCAACCAAGAACACATCTATGAAGCAACGGATGAGTTGGCAAAGCAGATCCAGGTGCAGTTGCCTTCCCTAGATGTCGACTGATCTGATTGCCTGCTGATCACCTGCAGAAATGGCATTGTACTTTTGTTGGGTGACACTGTTATGAGCCTGGTTGTGTTTTGTCACATGCCCTAGTTGCATGATGCATCAACCTGCTGTGCATGTTTCATGTTGTGCTTTCTGTGTGCTTGCTATGTTTCTTATACATGCCCCTGCAACTAGGAAGGCAACCCTTGCACTGCCACAGTACAAGTTCAGTGTGCTGCTGGTCATCCCGCAATATTTGCTGTTGCTCCCTGGCCACAGAAGAACTGTAATGATAGCCCAGTTCCTGCTGACCAGGAATACAGCACAAACACTGCGCAGGGAAGTCGGGCACCATATAAAAGTCAGACCCTGACAGCTTGCCTGTGTGTGGCTGCAGAAGTTTCGTATCAACTTTCTTGATGTGTCTCAAGGGGACAGCTTCCACCGCTGTGTTTACATCTTGGTTGCTCAGGAGGAAGCGATCATGAAAGCTGGAACTCTTGCCAGGCAACACTTTGGCAAAGCTACATCTGATTACATGCCACATGCATCGTTGCTATACGCGGATATCACAAAGGAGCAGAGGACGGCAGCACAGCAGCGAGCAGTGCAGCGTCTGTATGGGGAGGGCAGTGACTACAGCACGCTCCTGACTGACAATGGCTTCATGGCAGAGGCTGTCAGCTTGTGGTACACACCTGCAGAAGACAAGAACCTTGCTTCCTGGAAGCAGCTGGCAGAATTTCGTTTACAATAATGTAAGTACGTGTCAGTAAGATATGCAGGGCTGCTCAAGCAGCAGATTCAGTGGTGTTGAAGGTATACTCGTATAATACGGTATGTTGTCATGCACTTGGCATCAGATACCTGATTGTGCCCCGGTGCATACCAGACAGAATATACTGTAACAAAAAGCTGAAGGACATTTGACATTCAGGTGGCAGTGAGCATGGTTCTCATGCAGCTCCGTAACTAGCTGGTAGGCAGACGGAGCCATCATGGGACCACGAGTGCGACACCTGCATTTCTGATGCGCGGTACATGACTGTTGTTGTTAACAGGGCTGTGCTGAATATTATGATGCTTTACCAAGCGTGATCCTAATGCAGCTCAGGTGGTGTGATGTTGCCGCGCCAAAACAGTGCGCTCCTCAGACTGCACTGCAAGACGTCAAGAATCACTGATAAACATCATAAGAGTGTGTTGATTGAATGATTGAATCCTTGATCATTGTTTGTCTGCTGGAAGACTGCTAATAGTGCTCTAAAGGATGTGATGTGGCACATCGTTTGACCAACCGCAAGCAGAAAAGAGCTGCGTGGGCTATGTTTGCCTACCTTAGGCAAGTATCAGGCCATGATGTTGCTGCCCAGCACTCTGAGCCATTGTCGCCAGATGGTGATCAATCATCTAGGCATAGTTCAGATGGTCCCTGCAGTAGCTTACTGCTGCATGTTGCTGTTTCCTGCAGCAAGAAGATTGGCATCCCAGGTGGTGCCAAACTGCGATGTATAGCTTGGAATACAGATCAAGGTTGGCTGGCATGTGGAGGAGAGGGGGCTCTGCTGAAGGTGGGCTATCATCAACTCCTTGGCCGCCCAGCACCTCAGACACCAATGCTGTCTCTCGCCTTTCTGTGTGGCTCACTGCGCCACATGTTCTCATCACAGGTGCTGCGCCTTGAAGCTGCCGGCCGCAAAGAAGCCCAGCAGCAAACAGTTGCAGCCACAGCAGCAGGGACCAATGTTCTGGCACAGAATCAGTCACTGGAAGGTCACAGTGGGGCTGTTGTGTGTGCTGCATGGAACAACGCCTTCAACAAGCTCACTACCAGTGATGAGACTGGGCTGATAATCGTCTGGACATTGTACAATGGCATGTGGTACGAGGAAATGATCAACAACAGGTGAGTCAAGAAGGGACTCTGTCAAACTACAGTATTATCACATCCACATCAAAGCAATCAAGCAGACGACCTGGTTACAGCAGCTGCTGTGTAGCCTGATACAAACAGCAGCAGCATGATGCGGATACCAAGCTTCAAGGTATGGGTTTGGAGGCATCACGCAAGAGCCAGCTGAATGGAGGATTTAGTTTGAGTGGGAGTTTAGCCTCTTTCCTCCAGATGTTGCTACAGCATGGGCAAAATCAGCTGTTGCTTGTGTTACAAATGTAATGCAGGAATAAGGGTGTGGTCAAAGACCTCAGGTGGACATGCAATGGTGAAAAGGTCTGCATAGCCTATGATGATGGGGCTGTCATTGTTGGTAGTGTGGATGGCAACAGGCTGTGGGGCAAGGAGCTCAACATGCAGCTCTCGCTGTTGCAGTGGTCCCCTGACACCAGGTTTATCCTCTTTGCCAACATGGCTGGAGAGTGTTTCACTTACGACAGCAATGGAAATGCTGTTGCCAAGGTACCACTGTTTTGTAATGAAGGATACGTTGGTGAGTGACTGGCACAACCCTTCGAGCAACAGAAAGCACTGCCTCTATACATAGCTTGTTTCACCAGAGCTGCATGTGGCTGTAAGAAGGCCCTGCTGGCACAGCAACAGCTGAAATGCTTGGCTTGTAGATCATGCACATGTTGTTCATTCTGTTGTTTACAGGTCCATGCAATTTGGTCGGTATTGAGTGGTATGACGGCTCTCAAGGCTATGCTGAGACCAACTGTCCGGTATTGGCATTGTGCCTGGACAATGGCCGCATGCAGCTCATGAGACATGATATGGATGACAGTGCAGTGTGTATAGACACGGGGATAAAGCCCAGGGCCATTAGGTGGAACCACAATGGCTCGGTGAGTTAGCGGATATACTTGAGACTGTGTCCTAGCCGCCAACTGTCCACATGGTATGCCATACCATCTAGATCACCAGCAGGGCAGGTGCTCCTGTTACGCAGTGCATCATCATACATGCGCACACTTTGTTTGATATGCCATGTGCTGCTGGCGTTCCTTGATGCAGATGTTGGCTGTTTCTGGGCACCAAACCACCAATGATGGGCAGCAGCTTTGGCTGGTACAGTTCTACAGCTGCATGGGAGAACACTTGCGTACATTGAGGGTTCCAGGCAGCTGCATCAGCGGCATTGCTTGGGAAGGCAGTGGCTTGCGGTTGGCACTAGGTGTTGATAGCTATGTCTTCTTCACCAGCATAAGACAGAACTACCTCTGGGCTTACTTTGCTGACACTCTGGTGTATGCCTTCTCTAAACCAGAACGGCAGGAGCATTGCGTCATGTTCTGGGGTACCCGCAGCAATGAGAGATATGCAAAACATGTCAAGCGGATCACACATGTCAGTGCTGCTGGTGAACTCTGCCTGCTGGTCACCAAGGTGCGATAGCAGTTCGTGTAACAGCACTCTACAGCTTGTCTGCTAACGCTGCAACATCAGCATTAGCCAGACGGCATGGCACATTTGACTTGCGTGCCTATCACATCAGATGACTCAGCTGATGTCTTCCAAACAGGAGTGGGACTATGACTTCTGCAAGTTGACTCAATTGTCATACGTATTGCATAACTGCATGGTCATCCTGCTGCAGTAAGCAAGCATGATGATGACCTCTGGATGCAGGGTGAAGCGCCAGGCGAGCATATGCTGATCCTATGCAATGCCATTGGCAGCCCAGTAGACAGCAAGGTCATCGAGCTTGATGCCAAGTTGGTGTTGCTTACAGGCAAGTGAACCTACTAGAACGCCACAGCAAAGCAAAGTGGAGAACGCAGGCATGTCTGCAATGCTTTACTGTGCATGCAAGGATATCGGCGAATGTACTACCTCTGCCGAAAGTCATGATGTTAAATGAGTCAGCATGATGTCAGTCATTTTGCCCTGAACAAAAGCCTGGATGACTGTTGACTTGCAGACTGCTTTGTTGTTGTCGCCTCTGAGGAGGTTGTTTATGTATGGCACTTCCGCAACAGCTTCACAAGGCAGTTGGCCAGCGAGACGGTGTTACCAGCAGCAGCTGGCAGCTGTAACCCAGTCAATTCAGCAGCAGCAAAGCTCCAAAGGGAAGGCAGAGAAAGCATTTTCCACATAGACAAACCAGGGGACAGCTTCTCACCAGAGCAGTTCAAATCTTGTCACTTTGGCAGTAGCGCAGATCCCATCAGTGCCATCACTGCACATCAAAGCCAGCTGCTTGTTGCCCGCAGTAGTGGGGTAGTCTATGCATTTGGCCTGCCTGGATTGGACCAGGTTGCACACTATCTGCTCAGGTGTAGACCACACAAGATGACCCTCAATTGTGATGGCAGCAAGCTAGCAGTCATTGACTTCAACGGCATATTCAGCATGATGGACATGACGGCACCTGGTGATGGCAAGATGCGGGGCGAACACTTGTCCTATGAGAGAAAGGTGACTGGATATACCTGCCATGACAGTTCACACTCGCTGCTTCTCAGCTGGATCTTCACCTCTGGCTTCAGCAGCAGCTGCACCATCTGCAGTGCTATACTTGCTGATTAGAGCTGCCATGTCGGGGGCAACACGTTCATAAGCAGCCTGTACACATATGTTTGTATACTTGTAGCACAGGGTTTGTGGCTGACCGCGTTTCATGCTGATGTTGTGAGGTGTTTCAATTAGATTAGCATGACCATGTTACAAGGGCACTGGTAGCTGCAATGAGCAACCCATTAAACCCATTGTGCTTGAAAACAGGTATGTGTCTCATACTGTACAACTGACTGAGTTGGTTGTATATGCTTGTCCAGGATGTCTGGGACATGTGCTGGGCGTCTGACAACCCAGAGCTGCTGGCCATTATGGAAAAGGGACGCATGTATGTTCTGAGGGGTATGGACCCAGAAGAGCCTGTCAACAGCAGTGCATGTCTGGCATCTTTCACAGACCTGCAGGTATCGTATTGCTTGCAGTACATCTTCACAAGTGGCTGTGCTGGCTGAGCATTGCTTGAATTTGAGAACCTGCACGACTAGCTGGTCAGATAGCTGGACTTGGGGTATGTTAACATGTATTGGCCGCACTGTGCATGATTCTGAGCCATGGCACCTTGCTTACAACTCAGCTGATGCAAACACCATATCAGGGGCAACAATTGGGCACCGTGAACTGCTGGTGGTTGCAGGTTCGTGCAGTGTTTGTGGACGATATAATGCAGCAGCCTGAGTTACCTGAGTTGGACATGGTAACCAACTACGAGACACGAAGCCTTAGGTACGAGTCAAGCAATGTATGCTGGGCTTTGTTGTGTATGGGATGCTGTCACCTTGCATACATAGCATGCCAGGGTGTTATTGTGAGTGTTGTGCAACAGCAACATGCACATGCAGCAGGTCTGTGGCATGCCCTGCAAGCTCTTGCTGGCATGCGTTTTTGCAGGGATACCAGGGCATTGCTTGCCTCTGGCAATGAAGCTGATGCACAGGCCTTTATAGTTGAGAATCCACACAAGCGATTGTGGCAGCTGCTGGCAGAGTACGCCTTGCAGAAGCTTGATCTGGCAACAGCTGAGAAGGCGTTTGTGCACTGTGTTGACTACCAGGGTGTGCAGCTTGTTAGGCACTTGGCGCAGCTAGGTGATAGAGACAAACAGCTTGCAGAGGTAGGCCGCCAAAATCCTTACAGTCCCTGCCCCAAGTGGATTGCAACTGCAGTGTTAGGTAGCATCCCTTTGGCCGCGATGAGGCAGGATTGAGTTGTCTTGTTGCTACTGCCGGATCAGGAATCCTTGCTCACCGTTGCAGGTTCAGGTATATTTCAAGCGTTTTGATGATGCTGAAGATGTATATAGAGGAATGGACAGACTGGATCTAGCAATAGGCCTTCGTAGCAGACTAGGTGCGACCTTGGACAACAATTCTCGTCAGCACATTCTGTATCATATACAACATGCATCACCGAGTCTGCTGCTTCAGTTGTGTTGAGTTGTGTGTTGCTCTGCCACTGCTACGTACACTGCTGGTCAATGCTTGCCTGATTGCACAAGCACGGAGGTTGCATACAGCACATGATGTGTTCTGACTGCTGTCACGCTGCAGGTGACTGGTTTAGGGTTGAGAAACTTGCAATCCTCGTTAATACTGGTGTACATATGAAATCCTGCAGTCTGTGAGCACATGATCTGCTGCTTGCTCAAAAGCCCATGCTCATGGCCTCCCATGCTCAAATGTGACGAATACATCAGTTCAATCAGTCTAATTAACTGACCTCCTGGACAGGTTCACCCTGGTAACTCCCATCAGGTGCCAAAGCCACACTTTTCACCTGCCACCTGTACTGTTGTCCACTGCCGACTTCACTGCTCCCACTGCCATTTGAGGCTGTGTTTATGCTGGGCGCAACGCCGTTGTCATGGGTTGCTTGCCTGCTGTGTGTGACTGGAGTGGGTGTGGCTGACAGCACTTGTGTGTTGTAGCGGATGTGCTGGTGTAGTTGATACATGTCGGCAAACATGTTGAGGTAGGCCAGCACCTGTGACCCAAAATCGTGCAGGCATCAGGAGTTGAGTATGAGGTTCCTTGATGAATACCTGCAACGGCTCTGGGTGTGATTGAGGTTGTCTTACATTCAGGCTTGAACTAGCTTCATGTTGCTTTGCTGCTAATGAGATCGCATGGTACTCCATGCAGGAAGAACAGGTTCAGGAGCCCCATGCCTGCAAGCAGCTGACACAGCCAAACAGCTCATCCAACTGCGATTGCATCTCTCATCCTCTCAAGAACAAGCTTCAGAAACAAACTACACAAATGCAGCTTCGCAATTGCCCTGCAGCAATGTGTTCACCTCTGAGTGTCTGCAGAATCTTCTGCTATCTGTGCTGGCAGAGCCCAACACTGCAGGAGTGAAGGGAACATCACTGAATCCCATAAGCTCACGAGGAAGGTTCGTCCTTAGGTCCCTATCAACAGATGAGGTCACGTGAGCAGACGGCATCCTCATGTGATGATGTATAACGGTGTAGCTAGTGTGGTGATAGCTGCAGACTTTCAAAACTCATGCAGTAGCTGCCATCCTGCAGGAAAGCCAGCCTTCAAGTTATGTTCGTTTGATCCATGCATAGTATCGTGCAGAAGAGCTCCTAAGCAAGCTTCTGAGCTATGCATCGTGTACTGCAGGAAATCTCCTGCAAGAGCGAGCAGTACGGAGAGCACGAAGGAACTCAACAGCTGGGATAGAGAGAAGCATACCTGTACATGCTGCCATGCACTCTGCGTCTGTTCTGTTGCGTCCCCAGCAGGTCACTGTCTGTTGCTGTATCGTACACCCAGACACCACCGGATGCAGGGTTTTGCTCAAAGCCAACCACATGGTGGCCTTCTCGCACTAGCTCCCTGATACTGACAAGCCCAGCTGCTCCCGCACCTACTACAGCCTGCAATCGAGCACTGTATCAAGGATCTTAGATGAATCTGAAGGTGGCAACTCGCCGAGCACAAACGGCAGGTCTGCTGATTAGCAGACGTGTCTGTTCCTGTATTCTGTGACTGTGATGAGGCCATGTCAGCTTACTGCAAAAACATACTGGAATCCGCGGTTGGAAGCTCCAGAGCAATCATACGTTTTTGAGCTGTTATATGCATTCATAAACAGCGGAAAGACAATAGCAGTGGCGCATGCATGCTCAGGTGTTACAGATGCTTACCACCCTGCTGCTGATGCTTGGAACTTGTCCAGTCATGGCCCAGCAGCTGACGTTCAGACTCCTACTGTTTTTGTGACTATAAATATGCTGTTGTGTGCTGCTTGAAGAGCGTGCAATCTTCATTTGCCGGGGACGTGAAAACAGTGGGCTGCAAGCGACAACAGCAAGCTCTCGGTGCTCAGATGCTGCACACGTAGCATCGCTTTACGGAAAATTTACACAGAAGTACAAATGACAGCGTGTGGTCACCGTTGTTACGACATGTCCCAACTCTTTTTCAGTGCGGGGCTAGAGGGAACGTTCCCATCGGCCAGGGTTGACATGCCAAGCTGGTGGATCACGGTACGTCTCAATCACGGTCCAACTTACATCTCTACTTGATCTGCTGGACTAACCTTCAGCAATGATCATTCTTTGTTGGAGGGTTTATGCCTGTATGCACTTCTCATCTCCAGGGCTCAAGCATGACCTTGCGCAGAGTAACCCGGCAGTGAGGTCAAAGACAACAACACTCATGAAGTGCACCTGATACTGTGGTAGCCAAGCTGCTCTAAGGGCTGCCACATGACTATCGCGTTTCCTCTGAGCATTGTGCTTTTGCAAATCCTGCAGCACCATGACAACCAGTGCAGTTGACAATAACAGCTACAGATAACTTACAGCCATGTAGACTATTTGCAAAGATGTAAACACGCTTATCGGCTGAATTTTAGGCTCCTAAGGCTTCTACCTTACGGAACAAGCATCACACTGTGTGCGTGACTGCATCCCACTGTGCTACAGGTAATGAAGTCGGGAGGAGTTGCAGAGGGTTCAGAGAGTGCTTCATGTCCCAGCTTCTTTCTCGGGTGGCGGCCCCTTGGGAGCAGCTATTGCCTGTCAATATCAGCCAGCATCTTATTTATTTTGCTGCATGAGCCAAATCTCCTTTCACTGTGCTACTGCTACCTGTTCTGCATCTGACTTGGGATGAATACACAGCCAACCAGCAACAGAGTGAAAGGAAAGAGTAATTTGGCTCATGCAGCAAGATGCATGCGATCACAACAGTAAGCTGATAATATTGCTGCTTCAAAGAGTGGGTTGCTGCTATTCTTGCATTACTGTAAATATTTGAGGTCACAGGGAAAACAAAGGAGGCAGAGTTCCAAACACTTGGCGCTGCTACTGCTGCTACTGCTGCTGGAAGCAACAGCCATTCTAGACGGCCATGCAGTGCTACTGCTGGTGGTCGTGCTACTGCTGCCTGAAATCCATCCCAATGTGTTGCTGGCAGCAGCTGTTGGTTGTACTGCGCATCATTGTCAGTGCCAGTGAAGTCAACCTTGTCTTTTAACAGCTGTAGGTAGATTAGTAGACCGCTGTAACTTCAGTTTCTTAGGCTTCTGCCAGTGTGCAACCTGTGCTTGGTCCTACAAGCTTGTGCCGCTGCTGTCGCCGCACTTGCAAATGGTGGCTATGCATGTCGAAATCCAAAACAACAGCAGTAGCAGCAGCAGGTAGAAGCAACAAAAGACAAAGATCACAGTAGCTCCCGACATGAACAACCTGGCAGCAACAGCAACAGCAGCAGCAGGCGCACCAGTGGCAGTACAAGACGTAAACTCTCAGCTGGCAGACCCTAACGGTGGCACAAATGAAGGGTTCTCAGGCTGAACCACCACTGTGACACACGTACTGCTGCATGATTTGAGCACAGCTGCAGTGTAGCCCTCATGAGGAACCCAAGATCATCGCAGGCAGTGGCAGCAGCAGCACTGGCAGCAAGCGATCCCCATGGACTGATCAAAGTGCAGCAGCTGGCGTCATACTGCCACTGCAACTCGCAGGTGCTCATGGCACAACAACGATGGCAGCGGCAGCAGTTAAGTAGTAGGGTATGCTGCAGTGTCGCCTCAGATGCAAATCTAAAAGATTATGCCTGATACATGTGGCCGACATAGCGCCAGACAGGAACGCCTCTCAGTCCCAAGCTTTGTGTAAATCAAGTACCTATTTCAAGGTCTTGGGTTTGTGCTGTTTGTTGGGTCCATTTGCACCACGAGGCTTCTGGAAAGAGGTTTCAACCTGGTATGCAAGCCATGTCTGTACGACAGTGTGATGGAGATTTCCTTGGCAGCTGTCTAACAGAAACTTGTCTTGGTCTTGTTTATCGCTCTCTGCATGTTTACTGCTATCAGACTTGCTCTGGTAGTTCCTCGGGCACGGTAAGAGCAATCGCCTTGTCTGCCCGAAGGAACAAGGGGGTCTACTGCGCATCAAGACAAGGCGCAGAACACGAGACGAAGAATAAGATTGCGACTTATTGCTTATGATAATGAGATATGGGCGCCTCGAAGCGGCTTCTTCGTGCAGCATTGTTCGTCTGGGACCGTGCTGTGCTCAATACTTACTGCAAGCATCAAGGGATAGCTGCGTAGGGTAGACCAGACACAAGGTTCTGGCGATCTGTAAGACTCAATCATCTTTCTCCACCTCTGTAGGTGTGCAGGGGCAGGCCAGCAAGATGTTGCCTTGACGTGGGTACGCTCCTTCAAGCCATGCTCTTGTCAAAGCCTCGGCTGCCTTGACTACCAGGTCAAACATATCATAGCCTTTATGTATATGCATATGGCAAGCCGCGTAGCTGTTGCTGCAGAGCAAACGCGGCAGTGGTATCGTGCTGTGCTCTGTACACCCGTCGTAGTTGCTGAGCCAACGTACAGCCAGCCACTCTGTCGCATTCTCGTGTCAACAGTTATATGACCGTATCCTCTTGCTTTGGCTTTCGTGCAGGCTCAGTGTGCAAGAGCGGGACAGTACTCAGGCCGTGTCAATCGCTGAATACATATCAACACCCCTTCCCGAATATCCGTTGCTAGCCCTTCTCCACAAATCGCCATGCATCATAGTAAACCAGCAGCCATTGAGTGGGATGGCAAAGCTGACGATGCAGAGCAGCAGGTTCTGAATCTTGGAAGATTGTACACCCTGTATCTGCTTGATAATGACCTACAGCTGCCGAACAATGGAGACGGTGAGGCAATCAACAACGATGCAAATAAAGTCGACATGCATATGCGGTTGATTGACCAACAGGTTGTGATGCCGTGTCCTGCTTATGCTGCCGGATAATGTCGTACAATCCCCTCAGCATCTCACATACATGCTCACAATAAGTATACCTTCAGTCTAGTTATGGTGCATCCCTAATCAGCTCCTTTTACAAGTTAAGCCATTTTAATTGCTTCCACAGATCTGTGCCAGCGAATGATAAAAGCCGGTGTCCTAGTCCTGACAGGCAACTGGGCAAAAGCCGGCAAGCAGTCCACCATGAAAGAAACATACAGATCCTCCCTTGAAGTGGTGGTGAGCAGCAGCAGCAGCAGCAACCATGCTGCAGGCATACTTCAACAGCTGCAGTGACATGTTCGTCCACCAAGCATCTGTCAAGGCCGTTTGTTTTGCCGCAACAGCATCACACGTTGCAATAGTAAGGTGTCATGATGAAGATCAGTTCTGGGTTATAGCAGACTCTGCTATAACCTAAGCAGTGCTTGGGTACCAGTACGTGTCACACGTGGCACCAGCTTGCATATGACCAAAAAGTACTTACTTTGCTATGCTTGATACTCATCGCTGTTTTGTCCTCTGTGCAGCTTCAAGAAACTCGCAACCAGTGGCGCACTGGGCAGGATGTTGGTCCCAGGACACCTGTTGCTGCTGCTGCTACTGGCAGCAGCGATGATGTGGAGGATGAGCCAACTGCCAGGGTCAACAAGCGCCACGCTGCTGCTGGCAGCAGCAGATCTGCCAGACAGTCACCAAGTCAGCGGAGAAGACGCTCTGGCAATCCCACTGCTGCCGCCGCTGCTGCTGCTGCCGCAGCAGCGGCTGCTGAGCTTGATGATACCGGCAGCGGGTCCTCACATCCTGCTGCTGCTGCTGCTGCTCCTGCTGCTAGGAAGCATGCTAGTGGCAACAAAAGAAAGGTAAGCTTAACTGTTGTACATCATATTCACACAGCTTGCGGAACTTGTAAGGTGTGTGTTTCTCAAACAACAGTGCATTCATGAGCAAGAACTTTCAACATCTTTCACCAAAAATTCCTCAATCTGGTTGTCTACATCACCACTGCGTGTCTCAGCGCCGATGTGCACCATCATCTGTGATCAAAGAAGACGTTTTGGGCCGTTGCAGGGTTGATTTGTTTGCTTTCATTGCTGACTCTCATGCTGTTGCTGCTGCTGCTGCCACTGATGCTGCTGCTGTTTGTAAATGTAGGTGCCTGCCCTGCACAGCAGCGGCAAAGCAACAAGAGCAGCAGCAGCAACCAGCAGCAAGCAACCTAGGCGCAGGTCAGCTACAGAGGTTGCTGATAGGCTGGCAGCAGCAGCAGCAACGGATGACGCAGAGTCTGACTCAGCTGTGATCAGTGATGATGACGGCAGCGATGAGGATTATGATGATGAATACAGTGATATGATAAAAAAACCAGCAAACAAAACACCACCAAGAAGGCAGCAGCCACAGCGGCAGCAGCAGCAGCAGCACCGCATGAACAAGGCTGTTGATGGTTATGCTGATTATGAAGATCCAGACCCAACAGCAGCACCAGCAGCAGCAATAGATAAAGGAGAAGCTCGTTCAGGTAACACATCTGATAGTACTGACAGCGAAGATGATGATTTCAGCGACATTGAGGCAAGTCCAGATATAAGTAAATCAAATAGCAAGCAGCAAACAAGACAGCGGGCAGCAGCAAACAGTAGGCAGCAGCAGCAGCAGCAGCAGCAGGAGCAAGAGGAGGACCAGCAGGCTACAAAGCCAGGGAAAGCTGCTGGTCATGCTGATTATGCGCCTGATTATGATCATCATCATGATGGCATCAGCAACAGAGATCAAGTGTCTGAGAGTGAGGAAGATGAAGAGTTGAGATTCAGAAGACACCCCAAGCAGAAGCAGCAGCTGGCAGACACCCAGAAGTCTAAAAGAAAGCTTACAGCTAGGCCTAAGCGTCTGATGCATGCAGCAGCAGCAGCAGCAGCAGCAGCAGCAGCAAAGTTTCAAGAAGATGACGATCATGACCTTGATCTAGATGCTGCTTATGATGATGATGATCACATTGACAGTGATCCCGTGCTGGATGATGATGGTGATTACAATGGAGATCGTATTGATCATGATGGTGATGATGTTGATCACGGGGTTGATCAAAATGATGGCAATCATCATGATGATGGCAATGATCATCATGATGGCAATGATCATCATGATGCAGAGGCCAGTAGCGGTGCAGTAGATCCAATCTTTTTACCAGCATGTGACAAGGAGGTGCAGCAGCAGCAGCTGCTGCCGCCGCCGCCGCAGCAGCAGGTGAACCAAGTAAAGCACAAGGGAGTGCGCGACAAGCAACAGAACAGCGGCATGATCACCATTGCTGCTTCTGCTTTTAAACATCCTCAGACAAGTCGACAGCACACAGAAAGAGGCAGAAGCAGAAGCAGGAGCCCACCAGTCAGATGTCAGACCTCACCACTGCATGACACCTCTGCAGCAGCAGCAGCAGCAGCAGAGGACGATGATGTGTTCTATGATACGCTTGAAGATGTTCACAAGGATGGTTGTAGCAGCCCAGCATCAATGTTGATGCGGGATCTTCTGAGCTCTTCAAGGGAAGCAGCAGCAGCAGCAGCAGCAGCAGCAAAAGAAGAAGACGTTCAAGGAGCAGAAGCCAGGTTTGCAGCAGCCAATGCTGTCATTGGCCAAATCATCAACGATTTGAGGACCAGCCCCATTGACCCAGCAGCAGCAGCACCAGCAGCACTAGCAGCAGTCAATGATCCAGGCCCTGGATCAGCAGCAGCTGTAGGTCAGCATAGTGTAATGACTGAAGCAGTTGTGAACCTGGAAGCCGAAGTTGACACTGCTGCTGCTGCCACTCGTTCTTTTCCTGAGGTTTCTGTTGCCCAGACTAATGCAGTAGAAGATGATCCTCAATCCTCACTTGCAGCAGCAGCAGCAACAGAAGAAGGGGGTTCACGCCTGGAGCAGCCTAGCAGCACCCAGCTCCCCAAGGTCGGGCAAGCAGCAGCACAGCAGTGGCACCGGAAGCGGAGGAGACAACAGCAGCAGCAGCAGCAGCAGCCTGCTGGGTCAGAGCCCCCTGGATCGCTGTCAGGATCACAGCTGCAACTTTCAGATGCTGACCTGTTGGGTGTCACAGGCTATGAACAGCAGCAGCAACACAAGCAGCAGGGGAAACAGCAGCGGCAGCAGGGGCGGCAGCAGCAGCAGTCCACTCTGAAGGCTGTTGACCCTCATGCTGACAGAGGCAATGCAGCAGCAACGCTAGCAGCACAACAGCACTACCAGGCTGCTCCTTGCAGTGCAGTACAGCAGATTAGAATGCTTATTGCACTGGTGAGGCATTCAAACAGTGACAGTGACATTGCTGCTACTGCTGCTGATCATGACGTTCGCTCATTGCTGGCAAGAAGTGTACCAAGTGCCAGCGCAGCTGATGTCAGCAATTTCATAACACTGTTGGATTCTCGTGGCATCCTGGTGGATGCAGCAACTGGACGACTTCAGTCTGCAATTACAGCATCTGCTGCTGCTCAGTCTGCAATTACAGCACCTGCTGCTGCTGCTGCTGGCAGCAGCGACGTTGACCATGATGTGGCAGATGATCTGATGATCAGAGATATTGAAACCTTGGAGTGTGCAAAAGCCATAGTGAAGTGCATTCATTTGCAGGATGGTGAAGTTCCCAATGAGTTGCAGACAGGGCTGGATGTGAGGCTGCTGCAGCGATTGTGTGCTGCTAAGGGTTTTGCAGCAGCAGGGTTCCTTACTGCTGAGGAATTGTTGCGCAGAGTTTTGGAATTGATTGAGAGTGTGCCATCTGAGATGTCTAAGAAGCGGCTGAGGTTTGTCAGAACCTAAGAAAACATGTCTAGAAGTGCAGCTGGATGTCGAAGTCATATTTGCAGGTATCTGAAAAATGCTGCCTACTAGATTTGCCAAGTTGGCAACTCAAGGCTGCAAAGGCTCAGTTTGGCATTCTGGTGCCAATGGTGTTGGTGCTGGTGCAATGGCCTGATTCTGTTGCTTTGCCCTTTCTCAATTGAAGGCAGAATCAATCACTGTTGCCTCCACCAAATAGTGCATATGAGTTGGTCTGGGTCCTAGAATCTTTGATTGTTGCTGCCAGTGGTGCTTGATGGGTGCCTGCATTGAGACAAGGAACCAGCGGCTGTGCCACAAGCAACGCTGTTCTGTTGTGACTGTGTAATTATCCTCACAGTGACTTACTGGCTATCGCGGCTATTCAGTATATAAACAGGTGGCAGATGATGCAGGAAACAACAACCCACATGCCCCTCAAGGCCGATGAGGACGCAGCTTGACATGCATCAGGGCCGCCGCAGTGGTACTGAGTGAGTTTTGAGCTCACCGCTCAACTATCAAGCTAGCTGAAAACCAGTTTGCCTGGTCTATTGCGCTGCGACCGGTGCGACAGCACTACATCTGTACTGAGACCCAGCATCGCTCAGCCTGCTGGGGAATAAACCCCATCGCTCTTCCTCCGGGAACAGCCACCCAGAGGTTTTGATTTCTGAAGTGATTACAAAAGTTGCGTGGCGATCTGTCTGGCAAGGCGCGGTAACTGTGCTTTGATTGCCAACAGCTGTGTGTTTTCTGCCGTCGTCATATTTCAATTGAAGGAGCAAGATGACTTGTTGATGTCCCAGGCACGTTTGCACCACCGAGCTTCCAACTCGCAAGCGCAGCTTCATCAGACTTCGTGCAGCTATCAAAGGCAACAAAGCATAACCTGCAGGCAGCGCAAACGGTGTTTTCGTGAATTCGCTGACCTCCTCTCCTGCTGGGTGTTGTACAATGCAGGCCAACGTGACAACTGCATGCAGTGACCTATCCCTTAATCCCTTGAGCCAAGTATCAGGAAGGCCGCTCTCTAGCGCTCAGCATCTGCAACAGGCACAGTGCAAGAGACTCGGAAACAGTGAGTAGGAGATTTTCAGCACTCGACTGAGAGCCGCATCGTAATCATTTGGCCCATCACAGACCTCCTGCAAGATGCTACCATACAGTAGTACCCCTGACAAACATGTAGTGTAGCGAGCACCTGACAGCTTCGCCCAGTGAACGAGATTGGACAGTCATACCCCTCGCAGCGGTCGCAGGTTGCATGCATCAAAGCGGTTGAGCTTCATCATAGCTGGCAGCATACAGCTGGTGCTGCTGTCTTCCACAATCTGCAGCAGGCATACAGTTATGACTTCTGCAGCATGTTGAAACCGCATGTCGGTAGTCTTTGATCATCTCTAAGCAGCAAGGTGATGCTTTTCGTGCGCTGCTGCGTAAGAGGTTGCACACACTGGCCGGCAGAGGCTTCAGGAAGGCTTGGCGCCGTTGATTTCAATCAACTTCTTTGATGGCTCTTGTAGGCGCCATCAAGATCTGAACAAACAGTGTAGTTCATCCTCCTTGCAGATGCCTGACATGCTTGTGACAATTCAGCCAACCGGGCAAGTGAGGCGGGTGCATGCACCAGATGGAGGAGTTGCGTGTGATGCGGTGGTTGGTTT
>LWCB01009565.1:0-19579 GCA_001630525.1 Coelastrella sp. M60
CCTGAAGTTCTCGCAGTCGGACATGTAGTCGTAGTGGTGGACGGTGCCGTAGCGGGTGTCGCCGATCCAGCCCCAACGGATCTGGAACTCTTCTGGAGTATCAATCAAGGCACCTTTAGTCGGAGAGCTGCTGACGAAAATTGAAGATGGGTTCACCTGTCAATAACGCAGCAGCGAACACATGTCTGATATGAGGTAGGTCCTCAGGATGCAGCAAAGGAAGGATAGTCTGATGCCCACCATTACACTGGCCTTCTTGAATGGATTTGGCTATCACAACTTCACAACCAGGGGCAATGTGTTGACATCATACGACTCTTCAGATCAACCCACAAAACAATCAGCAGCAACCAGATTGAAGCGTTGACGGGAAAAGAGCTGTCACAGATTTTGACACTACCGACAACAAGCACCAACAAGCCATCGTCCCGTTGCTAGGTCCCATCACATTACCTTCTTGATAGCCTTGCGCAAGGTCAGGATGTTTGTCATGTAATCCGTCACAAACATGTTGCGGTTGCTGCGAACCAGGGTGTTGTTTGGCCACTCGTAGCTGAGCTCCAGCTCATTGTTTCCACACCAGAGCCCCACACTTGGATGCCAACTGAGCCTCTCAGCCTGTTGGGTGATCTCCTCCTCAATGTTTGCGAGCATCTCTGGGTTTCTTGGGTAGTGAGACCCACCAAACATGGCGTCTTGCCACACCAGGATACCGTGTTCATCACAGAAGTCATAGAATGCTTCGGGCTGTGAGCAGCAGACATGATAGCAAGGAGCAGCAGCAGCAGGTACGGTGTTGTTGCTGTCAACAATGACAATACAATCTTGTAAAAGCAAGAAGCAAGGCATGCCAAAGGCATTAGCCCAAGTTCAGTCTTCTCTTGTGAGCATATTCTTTCAAAGCAGGCAAATTGAGGGCATTGTTATCACCATCTGCAGCTGCACACGTCACACAGAAGGCCGAAACAGAATAATTCACTTGATACTTGAGTGAAACATACTGTAAAACATGTTCTTCAAACACCCACGTACATGATACAGTCCTCCGCCCCAGACTCGCAGCAAGTTCTGGTTGGACTCCACTGCAGCCGTCAGCATTGAGTATATAACTTCTTCTGTGGTGTTGGATGGCAGCACAGTCATGGGGATAACATTGGCACCCTTGAGGTAGATTGGTAGGCCATTGACTTTGAAGTAGTAACTCTCAGGTACTGCACCTTTGACCTGTATGCAGCACGAACACATACACATCACCGAACGTACACAGCAGCAGACACAGGATAGCCTGCAAATAGCCAATACTGCTATGCAGCAGCTGGTGTTTGAGGCGTATATACATTGCTGCTGCTGCTGCTGCAGAAGACTCAGTTTCAAAGTACAGCATGCTTGCAGTGGGTGTAGTGCAAGGATACTAGAAGTGTGACATGTAACTTCCTGTCAATGCTGAGACATTCAAGAGATCTGACAGACTTCTTACGTTAGGATCATCGCCAGGGAACCTCTTCCAAATGCCATCTTCGCTAAGCGCCCACTGCCACCCTTCGCTCATTAAGAATCCATCAATAGGTATTTGGGGCTGTGAGAAGTTGAATCCTGTGTTGTTACCAAACAGGCTCTTGATGGCTTCCGGAAGTGGCTGCTGTACCAGCTCAATGGTCCTGAATCCAATACGCTTCTGCAGGAAACTGCAATGTGTGGTGCTTGCCACACCAGGGTTGCTGGGAGTTGGGTTACCAGGAACGATCTGGCCTGGCTGCGTTGGCAAAGCTCCAAAACCAGGCTGACCAAAGATGGGAAGGTTGAGGTTGAATCCTACAAGGCTTCCAACATTGACGCCCAAGTTGAAGCCGTTAGAGAAGTCAATATTTACTCCAACACCAGCAGTAGGAGCAGCTGCTGCAGTATCTGCTGCAGAAGCTGCTGCAGGAACAGCATCAGATATCGCTGAACCCTCATAGACAGACTTGCAGGCAGAACCTGCAGGCACAAAGTCCATCGTGATGTTGTACAGCTTCTGAGGACCATAGTTGCCTCCTGCAGGCCACCATAGCTGCACCTCCTCCTTCTTTACGGGGATCACTGTAGCCACCTCAAAGATGTCTTGGGTGTTGTCAGCACTGGCAGAGAACTCCACAGTCTGCTGCTGAACCAGTGAGAGCTCTGGGATTGCCACAGTGAGGGTACCCTGACCACCACTGTTGGGCACCAGGAACTGAGAGGTCACTGTGAGTGTGAACTCATTCTCTGTGGCCTCTTGGGCCAGATAGGCACCTAGGTGAAGACATTCAACCAGCAAACATGTGTGCAGGTGTGTCAGCAAGAGCCAGGGATAAAGTCCTTGTACATTGTATTGATCTCAATGTGAGCATGCTGCCAGCATCTCTGTAGTTGCTGTCAAACTGCAGCGTGAATAGTCAACAACGCCACACACACTGTCTCAGAGCTGGCAGATTGACGTCTTGTGCAGTGTAGAAGCTGGTGCAGTACCTTCTAGTGATATCCTCGCCGGGTGACAACTGTTGCAGGTGGAGGTGCTCAAATGAGGCGCACATGTCAGCTCACCGACAACGTGACTTACCTGTTATGGTAGGTGCACTGAACGCAACGATCTCCACAGTACCATGAATGCCTGAAGCAGCAAAGGCTGGCCCCCAGTCCCTGCATTACATGATACGCAACGGCGATGAAATTCAGCTGGCAGTAAGCCAAAGACTGATCAAATCTGATATGATTCCATACACAAGCTGATGCAGCAGTGGCCGCACACAGTGGTGTAGGAGGTTGCGAGACTACAGCGAGTAAGGTGACAAAAGCCAAATGTGGTCAACCCTTGCTGCAAGCCACCCCTGCTGCTTGCCCATGCAAGGTTTGCTTGAGCAGCACTAAGTACTGTCAACCAAAGTTCATCAGGAATGTTGACTGCCTCTTGTCAAGATAGCTGTTGCAAGTCTGTTGGTTGGACAAGGATTATCTGCTGTTATGGGCTGCAGATATCTCTTCTGTTGTTACTCACCAGCCAAAGTCAAAGGCAGGCTTCCTAACAAAGTTGTATGCACCAATAGAACCAGTGTTCTGCAAGCAATGCACAGGAGTAATTGCAGCTGTTGGAAAGGACTTAAGGGGCATATAATGAAGCTGAAATTCTGTGCACATGCCTTATCATAGTTTAGTAACAAACCGGTAGCATGCTAGCTGCCATGACATCAGAAGCAAGACAAACAGGTTGATGCGACACTTTCACAACCACAATGACTTGTATCATGACACCGCGGAGCCGGATGCAGAGAGTACGGGAAGGGAAACTTACATATAATGTAGGTATGAAGTAGGGGTGTGCTTTCTGGTACTCCACTGACTTGTTATATGCAGGGGAGATGCTGATAGCTATGCTGTTTGCAGCATGTGGCACCAAAAAGGGCTTGATTGGAACAGTCCAGTGCCTACAAAGCACACATCAGAATGGCGCAGTTGGTTGAGGGGTCATGACTAGCGCATCAAGGAGTTGCAGTCAAGACAGCTGTCATTGCAGCACCCAGATGTGCGTCAGATCTGGTTGCAGGGTGCTGGTGTCCAGTGATGCTACTCATGCTGTGTCTTGTTGCATGACAAGGCGTTGCATCCACAGTTGACAAGGTATAAGAGGTACAAAACCGATCTGTCACTAGGATTGCATGATGCGGAGTTTGACATGCACCACATCATCAGCAGGGAGGAGCACAGAACAGGATCGTTGCTATCTGCAGGAACATGCCGCACCTCCAGCACGATAGGTACGCAGGTTTCGGTCTAGAAATAATTGAACTGCTGACCTGTGGAAGTTGTTGGTTTGTAAGACCAGCTGCCCGTTGACGGTGATATTTGCAATGGTATCCACACCGCCCAAGAACAGCACCGCCTGCTCTTCTGCAACCAACTTCGCTGTCTCTTCTGCAGATATCTGCACTGAGAAAGTCCATTCCTCAAACGCCACCCAGCGACTGTCCATCTCGCCATATCTGCGATATCATGGTCAAAACAGTGGGTGCAGGGTGGGAGTAAGTCCTAGCTGATATCTGAAGTCAAAGTGGCAGTATCAGCAGCATCTGCAACACGGCCTACGCGCACAGCAGTATTGAAGGCGCATTACATCCATTATATCAGCTTTTCACTGTATAAGTCATCACAAGTATCGCGTTAGTCATATGTGCGCATCGACTGGTCAATAGTAGGTGGTTGGTACCAACCTGTACAGTGGATCGCCGATCACACCATTCGCTCTCAGGACCTCCAATGGATAGGCTGGTACTGTTGTTTTCAGACTAATCGAGTCGTTGCTGTTGTTCAGCTGCCATTCATGGCTGTTCAGTCGCAGCACTTCGGCACCGTGGACTACAGTTAACAGCAACAATCCCAACCAGCTGCTTGTCAGCAGCATGCGCTGCATCATCACGCCCACACAGTGGATGATCGATACTCCTGTGCAGTGCTTGCTGGACTTTTTCCGCTCAATCAAACGGTCTCGGTCATACGGTGAAGGCTGACTGTAGTGCTGGCAGTGCTGTTAGAGCAGCACTGGAAACAGTGACCGATATTGATAGGTGCAGCTCTGTGTACACGGTTGGGCAGGGCGGATGTATGAGTGGCGGGACCTGAAGAGGCAAGAGACCAACGACACTGACGATACGCACCAACAGGCTGTTTGGGATAGCTCAGACAGAGATTACCACGGCAAACTTTGAGCTTGTATCATGTTTTCAACGTGGCGCTTTGAGTTCCGCATTGCATGCACAAAAATTCTACGAAGTCGACCGTTTGCAACCAGGTGTCAGCTGACACTGCTGGCTTCCCCAGCCTCACGCGGTGCAACCTTCCCACAGCCTTTTCAGGTCAAAATATAGTTTTTAAGGTCAAAAGTACGATAGTAGCATGTCTCGGCATTTCTGTTTGCTTGACCAGCAGCAGCAGCAGCAGGCGGTACAGATCAGTGACAGATATCGTGGTGAAGATTCAGCTTGTCCTTGGGGAGGATGCGCAACATATACTGCTGAGTAGTACTGCTATGGGCTGACACAACCGATGCCTTGACAATGGCATGCTGCAAGTATTGCAGGGATGATCACAACTTCACAGGGCACAACAGTGAAGCTGACAGTGCCGCTTAACCGCTTATGAATTGCTCAGTGAAGCATAGTCCCAATGAGTCCCACTGGCAGAGAGCTCCATGCCAGACCAGACATCAATGATGAGATTTTCTTGGCTGTACGGTAGAGCAGGGCTGCGTCATGCCTCCAGCCAGGAGCAGCACGAATATCACCAGCAACCTCAACCTGACCTCTCCGGGAGCCGCAACTACTTGTTTGCATCAGCCATCACTGCAGTCATTTGCTGCATGAGCCATGCCTCCTTTTGATGATCACTGACAGCTATCTCATAGGACCCATATGAGTGATGTGAACTTCATGCCTTCGGAAGGCATCAAGTCTGTAGGCTATAAGCTGATGGCAGACAATTCACAGTTCTCTGAGCAACTCTTGGAAGGCAGTATTGGAGATGGTTCAACATTGGCCGCTGTTTTAATGCCAGGCCAATGAAAAATTTGTGCAGGGCTTGACATAAGCATTGGTGCAAATTGCGACTGCAGAATGCAACAGTCACCACCTATAGAACAAAGCAGCAAAGCCTGATGTTTTGTCAAGAAGAGGGAGCGTTCTTGATACAACAAGATCCTGCTTTTTGCCAGCATCAGAGTGCAGTGGGTGCCATGTACTGTGTTGCAGGACCGGGCTGCAGGCTGTTGACGACTTGTTTCTAGTAGGTCAGTGTTGCTACCAACGTATGTCAACATGAGCAGAGCTAGCTGAAGACTTGATACATTGTCAGCAGCAACTCAGAGTTGTTCCTTGCTGAAGTGTGATAAGTTGATAAGCTGGTGCCTATGGTAGCTGAGACATAGATATAGCAATGGTGCAGAACACCACATAAACATGCCTAACGAGCATGAGAAGCAACGACTCACTCGGCTTAACCACCCCAGTCTGAGCCAAAGCAGGTGTATGAGTACTGCCAACGAGGTGTCGTGATCTGGGTTGCTGCACGAACCGTTCAGGGGCACAGCCTCAGCAGTAGTTCAATGCAACTGCCATGACAGCTGGCGTGTACTAACGTGCCGCCTTGACTTAGCACACTGCCAGATAGGGCTGAAAGATATACATGATCATTGGCCGTGTAAGCGGCTCCTTGGCCTTGTGGCACTGTCTGCAAAGGAGTCGGCACGTTGATTGCGAAGGCAGCGTGGAGGGGTTTCTTTCTGACAACGAGCCTGGGCACACTCACGCAGCAGTGCAGGCAAACACATGACACAGAATTGTTGACTGTCTCGACAGGTGCGGTTGAGAACAGGTGCTGCCAGGGTTCGAAATGTTTGACGAGTTACAGACGCTGCAAGTCCTTCAGGCACAAGGCATGGCAATAACCCTCAACAATGCAGCTTGTTATTGTCGATATCTGTAGGTCCTGCAGTGCCTGATCGCCTTGTAATTGCTGGCTATCAAGGGAATCGAGGCACCGAGCCATACACGTAGTTGCAGCGAAGATAGCCAGCATGGATTCAGGACGCATGCTTCTACAGGCAGAGTCCAGTCAGGACACTGCTCCTTTCTTTGGCTTCATCGGAGCAGCTTCAGCACTAGTCTTCTCATGTACGCACCCGGCAGAATAGTCCGTTGGGTCCTCAAATGCTCTCTTTTGCTACACGTCAAATGCTTCAAACAACGACGTGCCTGCCTGCCACCCACTAGGGCCCTCCCATGTAAGTTGACAGAACCGATCCTTGATCGAAGGCTGAGCTTTGCTTCGGCACGGTTGTCGCAGGTATGGGTGCAGCTTATGGAACTGCAAAGTCTGGAGTGGGTATCGCCTCCATGGGTGTGATGCGACCAGAGCTGGTGATGAAGTCTATTGTTCCAGTGGTCATGGCTGGAGTGTTGGGTATCTACGGCCTCATTATTGCTGTGATCATCAGCACAAACGGTACGTTGTTGTGCATGATGTTGATCTGAGTTCTGACTGTTCCTGTCTGTATGTCAACGAGTGTGAGCCTGCACGTATGCACACAAACACATATGTATTGACCAAGCAACAATCAGTTTGCCTGGCTTACCCCGTCTATGTGGCATGCAGTCTCTCCTGGAAAGTATACATTGTTTGATGGCTTCGCCCACTTGGCTTCTGGGCTGTCTTGCGGTTTGGCTGGCCTTGCTGCTGGTATGGCTATCGGTATTGTGGGAGATGCCGGAGTCAGGTCAGTTGTAGCTGCCGGTGCAGGGGCCATAGCAGGCAGTGCAGACAGTGTTTGCTCTCAGCTGTCTTCAAAGCCAGCAGAAGTTCGAATGCCTTTTGTGCCTCTTCAGCATTATGACCATGCATGCATCCGTTTTAGCAGGCAGCTGTCCAGTGTAGCACCTTCATTATACCTACAGTTGCGTATGCTTGCAGGGCAAATGCTCAGCAGCCCAAGCTTTTCGTGGGTATGATTCTGATTCTCATTTTTGCGGAAGCTTTGGCCCTGTATGGCTTGATTGGTGAGTACATCTTGGAACGCCTTGCTATCATGTGAAGACATAGGGCGGGTATGGCAACCCAAGCCAAGTTTTGTGCATGTATTGCGCACATTATTAACATGTTCTCCATCAATAGAGTTGCATGCAGGCTGTTGTTTATTGCTTTCGATCCCTATCACTGACACTGTGTATCGCTTGCCTGCAGTGGGTATCATCTTGTCATCCAAGGCCGGCTCTACTTCAACATGATGACAACAGGCTGGTCAATACAGGTGCTAGTACCATTTCAGTCAGCACTAAACAGTGATGTGTGACTGTCCTTTGAGCACCAGCAGCAAGCCAACTGGTCAACAAGCCGTAGGACAGCACTAGTGTACAGCTGCACTGGTTCAAGCTGAAGGAAGGCCAGACAAAGCAGTCCTGCAAACTGTTTATATGCATACAGCTCTACAGTGGAATCTTCATGCTTGAAACGTAGATGGTGCACAAGGTGGTGCCTGACCTCGTTGTGTGCTCGAGTTACCAGCTGATGTGTGAGGGAGATCTGCTTTGTGCAACAAGTGCTTTGTGCAACAAGTGAAAGCCCAGCTGATGCTCCTACTGCTGTGCAGCATACGGTATGGTTTGTTGTACTACCACATTCGATTTATTCACTGTAGCAGCAGTCTTGTCGTATAGCTATCCTGTTACTTTTCTGTTGGTGTCGGGAAAACAACTTTGCTGCTGCGACAGTTGATGTGGTTTACTAAAGCAGTGCTGATGTGTAATGCATTTATCTACCTTGAGGATACCAGGCCTGTACTACCTCGATCATACCTTCTGTCATTCAATGACAGAAGGTATTGCTGCCCGGACAGTGTCATAAGTCGCCAGACATCAGACAAGGGCCTCGTGGCCGGAATGGGTGTGTCTACTACTACTACAGACATCAGGGAAGCATATTCTGTACTATCCACAGTATGCAACAGCAGCAGATCCACGCACTGCAGCGCGTCCAGCTCGACAGCACGGTCACCAACAATCAGTGATTGCAATCATGGAATTGTGGCGGTCTCAGATAGACTCTATCTGCTTGAAGTTCAAGCATGCCGCTGGCGTGTATAAGAAACATAGAAGCACACACAAAGCATAGCATATACATTAAGAGGAGAGCATGGTTATGCATCATGCAGCTAGGGCCGCTACTACTGGTGTGTTTGTGTCCTGTTCCCCGTTTCAGTGCCCAAAACCCTCAATCTGGCAAGGGAACATTCTACGCGCTACAGTATGTCGTGCAAAATCAACTTTGGCCACTTCATCAAGACTTGACGTTGAACACCTGTTCAGTGCTAGGCTGGTATAAAGCTTTCAAAGAGGTCCCTGCTGTAACTCCCCACGCCGTGACATAATCCCAGTTACAACCGTTATAAGGCTTATGGCCCTGGCAGCTGCAGGGCCTCCAGATTCGATACAGCTCCGCACCTTGGCCTAGCATTGGGAGTTGCTACATGCTGTGGACCACTCCATGCAGCTAGTGGCTACTTCTACCAGCCAGTTGGTCGTCTACTTCATACCCTTCTGACCCAGGAAGGCTCATATGCCGTCAGAGATGCCATGATAAGGGCCTGAGCATGGTTGGTGATGTATGCTTGCATGGGCACCCGGTGGTTTCAAAGGAAATTGTATAATTCAAGTTGAAAAAGCGGCTCCTACTGCAAGCCTGGTCAGCCTCCATGCAATGTGGAAATAAACATCACAGTATCTCCCTCCTGTAAGGGAGACTCAAGAGTACCACTGCAGCAGAATGGTCACAAGCACAACAGACTGACAACACTTTGATGGGCATTGAGCACCTGATAGGCTACGACATCCAATAGCAATGCAGGCACAAGCACTATGGCAGTCTCATATGCATTATTGGGATCTACAGCAGCTGGAGTGGAGCAAGATGCCAGTTCTATGCTTGGTTGTGGGTTGAAACATGCCTGTCTTTTTTTTCAGAATGTAATATCTCACCTCAACTCCCAGTCACAATCATTGATCAGTACAAGGATGCCCGGTCGCCTGGATCACATCATGACACGACATGAGAATAATGAGCACTACGCCACCGTGCAGCACATATTCTTGATATGCCACGCTGTGGATTTGGTGATACTCTCAGGACCTCCAAATTCTAGGCTACCCAGGCATGACATGCCATTCACATGTACCTATCCATGTCATGAGCTCTGATACACAGGTCACAGACATCAAGGTCATCAAAAGTCTCTACATCGTACAACTGCAAGTGGAGTGTGCTGCAAGCCACTAAAACTCAAGAGCAGGCTTGTCCATGTGGCCTATGTCTTGGCAGGCAGCAGGGTCCACATCAAGGACCAGAAGCGCAGCTGCTACTGTGATCACTGCTACTCACACAGACTCGCCCTTCATGAAGAGCTCTGGACGGTCTTTCAGTAGCTGATCTCGAGCCCATGGCAGCAACTGCGCAACTGTTAGACCCTGCAAGTAGGTGCAACACATGCTAAACTTTACTGTTGCAGTGAAGAAACAAGCACTGCTAGTGCAGAATCCTGCGTACGCTTCAATGTGTTCGGTTGCCTGACTCAGCAAGATAATTCGTTGTGAATTATAGGCGTCTGTATAAGAGCAGGACTGTGTCTTGCGCCCTGAGGGCACAGTTTGATGCTGCAGCAATCTAGGAACTTGGGTCAGCCTGCTGTTGTAGACGTACAAGGGCGTTTGCCGATGCTTCTGAGCATGCAGTGCACCTGCTGGTATGTGAAGCCATTCAGCCGATATGCGCAAAGTATTATCCTCGTTATTGCAGCTGTGTGAAACCAATTGCTGACACACAGCATGCGCGCAATGACCACTGCACAGCTGTATGCTGCACATTTTACTGCTGGGTTGCCAGGCACTCTTGCTGCATACCTCTCCGTTGCATGGCACATCTACATCGTATTCTTTCTGGTTGCCGAATAGTAGCTCTAGACCGCCACTACGCAGAAACACTCAATGGTTGGTCCCCGATGTAGTGCGATATATGCTTCATAAGCACACGAGCAGCACCTGAACTCGATTTTGAGCTTCATGAAGAGCCGCAGAACCTGTTAACAGTTCTCAAAGAGCTTGTGGCAGGCGATGCATGTCTATGGAATGCTGTCAGGACACTGTGCAAAACTCCAGATTGCTCCCCACCAAATACTGCATCGCAGTTAACCCTATAAACAAGTAAATAATTAATTGCACTTCAAGCTGTACTTTGCGGTGGTGACTTCAACGGTCAGGACAGGCAGGGTTGAGTCTGCAGACTGAACCCAGCCTGGCATGCAGGTGCAGGCAAGCATCTATGCAATGCAGGCACCTCAAACCATCCGCCGCTTCCAAGCATCAAACATTGATTATCTGTCGCCAACATTCCGTGTACGAGCTGCAGCGCCGAGTTATGCCGGTACAATTGTAGTAGCAAGCTGGTTGCTTTAAGTCAAATGATGTTGCAACATGTTGGACGGGACCTCCTCGCCATGCCAGACCCTGGTGGGTGGGACAGCCTTCATAGTTGGCGTTAAGGCAGTGTTACAGTGCTGCTGTGCTCAAGTGTGCACCACAAATGTCAGTGCCATGGTTTGGGACTCCCTATGCCCTTCAAACTGTTACGAGTGACTACTGTTCAAGCAGCGACCACACCTGTTGGATCTTTAGTGTTTGATATGGAAATTAACTATCACCAGGTGTTGTGACGCTGTATAGAAGGAGACTCGTCTGCTGGCAGTACTGCAGAGAAGATGCCACCATCAGGAGCATGTTGCTCTCATGACCATGACTGTGAAGCAGCCGATTGTGGTCCAGCATACTCGCTGTACAAACATATAGACCAATCACATGTGAGCTGTGGCCCTTGTATCCGGTGCTTTGGACTTTGTAGTGGCACCGCGCAAACACGCAAGTACTTTTGCTGTAGATAAGGTGCCTCAATGAAGACGTCGAAGGATCCTGCAAAAACGTTCTGAAAGCATGGGCTGTGCGAACGCAACCTACGGAGAATCCTCTCAGAAGTGATCCAGATGACTCCGAACTGCTGTTGCACATTCCGTGAGTGGCAAACGCAGTCAACTCGCTGAAAACCTATGCGTCCAGAGCCCATTCAGCCAGCATGTAGAGCTACAATGCTTCATGAGCCAATACCCAAGGTCACTGCTTCAGATAAGCCCAGCAGCAGTACACAGTACAGTCCTGAAGGCACCCTGCCTGCTGGCTAGTACCCGCTTACTCTAGGTATCCAGCGATGTTGGCGTTTGCTACCCCAGAGCAATGTTGTATATCACGTGATGGGACAGTCACCCGCCAAGCTGCAGCATGCAGCATCAGCATACATGGCAGATATCACCCTTGCACGGACTTGCTTTGATCCTAATGAAGATCAAGCTCTATCCCCTCCTTTCAACTGGATCGATAAGCTCGTTGCATCTGCAGATGACTGTACACCAGGTGCTGATCTATGCTGCTTTGCATGAAGACTTTCGTCCTTGTGTTCCTGCAGCTTTGATGGCGCAGTCAAGTTGAAAGCCATATGTGTGATAGGGGGAGGTGAAGGCAAGGCCCCAGACAAGATGAGAGCGTGAGTTCACAGCAGCTGGCACCAATAACTTTGCACCAAAGCACACTGTGAACTTGACAGATTTCCACCTTCTTCCTGTATATACGACAGATGCAGTAGTTTCATGTGCTCAGTGTCTGTAGAAGGGATGCATCGCTCATGATGCCATAGTAACATGGGAAACCTCGCTGTTATGTTTCTACTGCAGTTTCATCAATCGTGATGATCTAGACTTTGCGACCATTGCCAACATGACACCTACGCAAGAGTGGGATCTGCAGGAAGTCAACACCAATGGTGTGCTGGAGTACCCAACACAGTAAGGGCTGCAACCGAAAAGATTAACGCATCCCGTGGCCTGATCTCAAAAATTCTTCAGTCACTCACGCTTTCTGCATCTTGCAGGAACTTGGCATCTGCACCTGATGCAAGCATATGCACCTACTTCACCGCAATCATGCAAACACTGTGTACTGCACCTGCATTCACAATCACAACGAATGCATCTCTACTGCAGCATTGACAGATTAGATAATCTTCTGCAATGTAGGACCCAAGTCACGTTACGCTAGCTGGGACTCCTAGGGACTACCTACATGTACTGCTGTTGGCTGAGCTCCTGCCATGAACTCAGATGGCATTCTACATGTTGTGATAGCTGCATATTGTTTCTGCAGCTGCTTCTGTAGCTGTTTCCTTGCACAGCAGTAGCTATAATTGTCATTATTTGTACTGTATGTCTGCAGGGTAGCAAAGTTCAATGGCATTCATTCTGTAGATCTTCACTTTCCGTCAACATTTGGCTCAGATCAGAGTGAGATTCACTTTATTGGGCTGAAGGGAGAGTACTCAGAGGTGAGGGAGCTGCTGCTGTCGTTTTGATGCAGTAGTCTGTTTGCGAAGTCTTATGGACGTTGATGATATGGGTTCTTGTAGAGGCATGATGTTGCCTTGTGCTGCTAGCCTAGTGGTGGTTTTAGTGGGTGCCAGCCGTGCGAGTGCAGGAAGACATGCATCACTTTTCCTTTGACCATTGAAGAAGCACTGTAATTTCAGCGCACCCTGCTGCTGCTGCTGCCCTAATGAGGCAAAGCTCTCTAACAACTGCATGTGTTAGTTATCAACACATGATGCAAGTTCCAATGACATGCTGATGGTCATTTGATTTCTGCTTGCTGTCCGTAACATGCCCCTCCAAACCCTATGACACATAATATGTTGCTCACTCTAAACCTCAACTTCTCTTATGTCATGCAGCGTCAACGTCGTGCAGTAGAAGCTGTGTATGAGGCCCGGGCAATGCCTGGAGATCACAAGGTGCCAGACATGCACGGAGCAAGATATGATGTGTCATAGTGGGAAGAGTGTTGATGAGGGTGACGAGCTTGTTGTGTTATGATGTTGATGAGGGTGCATATGTGGTGGATTTGCTGTCATAGATTTGTCATTATCATAATATGATAACCTATGATAGCCTATGATTAGCATGTGTATGCGCATGGTTATGCCATTGCATCAGAGTATCTATTGAACACCGTGTTGGCAAGGTCTTATATGGGTGCTATTTAGTCATGTGGTGTTGAGACTCGCCACCAAGCTGTATGAAATTGCAGACTGCTGTACCATCTTGCTTCCATAACTGAGTACTTGCTGTTTCTGGGTATATGGTCTTTCAACATGTGGTATATAAAACCACATGGCTGGCTCAGCCAGCTGGAATACAAGTCCCAAGCTTTTGGTGGCCTTAGCTCCTCGTGGCCGCTATGGTAGCTGGTAACTGCTGTTCTTCAAGAAGATGCAGTGCATCTTCAAACTTCGACACATGTTTACATACGCGTCATAAATGTGCATGAAGTGAACCCGATTTGCATACATGTAGTACCACACTGTGCTAGGCACACGGTGCTTTTAAATTGCAAGAAACCCATGAGTGGTCCTTGAAACAGCAACTTGGCTGATACTACTGGTAGTACCCATGATAACTTGATTGAATCAACTTTCAAAGTCAGGCGCATGCACGCAAGAAAGGATAGCAAGAGCTGGCTGCAGCCTGGACTCGATGGTAGTCTGCTCGACACGTGAAGGTATACGTGTACATACCACTAGCATACACTCTGGCCGCTTTGCCCCATGTCGCGCCAGTTGCTGTAAGTTATCCGTACTTTGAAAGAAAGTTTGGCTCATGCAGCAAAGTGAAAGCAAAGCTGATTGATAACAACAAGCAACTGCTGCTCCTATCTGTACTGTTTGAACTGACAAACCACAGCTGACGTTCGCCTTGAGCAGCACAAATATATTTGGATAATCTGGCAATGCATGGCACCTGGCAGAACAGAACATAACATAATCGACATAATCATAAATTATGTTGCTAGCACCTGTGTCTCTTTCCTTGCAACGTGAAACTTCTATGTTGAACCTATGGCAGGTTGTCATCATTGCAATTGCGTGCTTGCAGACACTTTGTTGCACAAGACTCTGCACAAAACATAGTGTCCTTGAATATGAAACTGTGCCGTGCAGTTGTAATGCCCATATGCATAGGACACATACTAGTAGTGTGCCATGATGTTAATGCTCATCCACAAAGGTGAGCACAAACAACACACACCACCGCAGCCTTGTCGCAATGCAAAAACTGGGATGTACTTTTGCTACTACAGAGACGGCAGTAGCAGATTTTGTCTCAACATCCTGGACCACCAAATCATGACATCAATCATAAAATTGTGACTGAAACAACAAAATTGCACCAACCTGGCCTTGTGCAACATTGGCAGCATGACATCCAAAACTTATGGACAACACATGCCCACATGCACTGCCATTTCAACTGTCATCCTAGAGTTTGTAAATCTGGGGGACCCGGCCCACACTGATGACAGGTGCGATGAGCATTGCCTGTGATTCGATGCTGCAGTACAGTAGCTGTCAATTTCATGAGGCCTTACAGTCTGCAAGTAGTACTGCTCAAGAGCCTCTCGGAGTTCAGTAATGCTTGCACCGTCATCAAGCACATGGTGATGGTATTTCAGATTCAAAACAAAACACATCGTCTAGTATAGTAGTCGCATCAACCACTCCCTGCTCAATTGCTCATAACAGCAAGTCTGCCAGCCACTACCCCTTCTCAAACAGTGTACACCTCAATTTTTGCAGATGCCAACTGCCCATCTTCTGGTCTGTACTTCATGATCCATCTCGTCACACCCTCAAGACACCCGTTCAAATCCTGGCCCTCCCACTTCTGCTCTTTGCAATCCTCGTTACCTTTGTTGGGAACAACAGCACCAGCTTCAATAACAACTGACTCTTCAGCCTTAATGACACTTGCCAGATCTGTAGGCACCTTGGTGTAGCCGCCGCTGCTGTACCAACACTCCAAGTACTGCTGCTTGCCGCTGCTGCTGCTGCCATTGGTTGTAAGCCCATTGCTGCTGCTGCTGTATGTGCAGGAGTTGAAGATTTGTTTCTGCAGCTGTCCGTTGGTGTCGTATGTGAATTCTACTGCTGATCCCTTGAGGGCTGGGTGGTCGGCCATAAACGCATCAATGCTGCTGGGCAACCTGAATGATAGATAATGCAACACGATGAATACAATATATTATTACATTCATCATACTATATACTAAATAATGTATAAGATTCAAAAAGCATCATAACAAGGATTTTAAAGGGTGTATGGCAATCCAAATTCACCCAAACTTGACAACAGCTCACCTCAAGGGTGTTGTTAACTCTGTGTCATGCACTCCCAGCTTCATGCCTTCATCCAGATTACTCATCTCCACTAAACCCAGGCTGGTATGGTGGATGTGCTGCAGATCAGGGTTTAGTGGATCAGGACTGTACTGGATGTTCCAACCCCAACGGTGGCCTATGCCGGGAGTGGATGAGGGGTGCTGGGGGAGTTGAGGAGTCACATTCAGCAGCAGTGGCAGCAGCAGCAAAATGGTTATCAAGTAAACTGTGATTCTGACAGATTGTGTATGGAAGCATAATTCATTAGTGACGATTGAGGGGGAATAGTGTTGGCCTACCTTGACATAGAGATTGACAATGAAAGGCATCTTCATGCTTGCAGTGCCATTCTGCTGCTGCTGCTGCTGCAGGTCCTGTGGCAGGTGTGTTGGTGCCATTGCAAATCCATGTTGGTTTGCTGCCCAGAGTCTGAGGCCGGCAGCGGGATGAGCAGCTGGATTACTCAGGTCAGGAAGAGACGGCTGTGGGGGTGATGTGAGAAGGCAGCAGCAGCAGCAGCAGCGGCGGCGGCAGCAGCAGCAGGAGCAGCAGCAGTGAGACAAGAAAGCTTGATCTGAACGCAAGTTGATGCAATCAGATGGTTATGATCTCATATGATGGTGAACTAGATCATCACAGATCTTAAATTATAAAGTTCATAAATGATAACAATTTCCTCAATGATGTTTTGATGATGTTGCTTGATGATGTAGCCGCATCATCAATGTTGCTCGATGATGTAGGCGCATCATCAAGCAGCATCATGGAAATCATTCTGTTTTGTAACATCCCTGACATCTGAAGCAGTATGCATTGGCTACTCGTCGCAGACAACGCACAACACCCTCATATCCATAGAAGTTTGCAGCAACAGACGTTGACCTATGAATCCGTGAGTAGAGGAACACCAACACTCGCAGTAATGTCGTCGATCCCTACCTCGAAGAAAACATCAGCGGCTCTGAACACATTGGTTGCCCTCATTTCCTTCCCATCTGCTGCTGCTGCTGCTGCTGGTGCTGGTGCTGCTGCTGTTACGTCATTGTCGATGCTGCTGACAGCGTTCGTCATCAATGTTGGTGACTCATCAGGGACCTCTAACACGTGTACGGTGATGGAAGTGTTGGTGTCCTGGCCAGGAGGGTTGCCAGGCTACAATGTACAGAAAGCAGCAGCAGCAGCAGCAGCAGTAATGATTCACCAGATTGCAATGCAAGTGGAATATGACGGCAGTTGCTGTGGTACTCTTGACCGCTGCTTTGCAGGTAACATGGGCATCAAAAGCGCAACATACCCCTGCTGCATTTTCTATCATATATTCGACAATGCACAATCATAATCATAATCATCCATCGCTGCTGCTACTGCTGCTGGTGCTATGTTACCTGAAATGCATACACTGACTGTCCACTGGTGATGAGTGTTCTCCTCACTGCTGGTTGTGCTGCTGTTGACCATCCGGTGCGAGGTGCTGCTGTGACACCCCACCTTTCCCACCTACCAGCCTGACCAAGAATCCTGTGAAGGCAAGAAATTAAATAATGAATTATATAATAATTTAATCAAATTAATCAATAAAAACAACATAAGTAGATAATGCTTGATTGTAATCTGATTAAATTGCAACTGGATGCACAACATGGCACGCAGACAAGCCGACAGAAGAGGAAGCATAGCAGATAAGGTCATGGACATGTTCGTAACAGGACGGATATGCATTTCGTTCTTTATTGGCAAAGCACGGAGGAACAATTGCAGCAAGTACAATTATTGCGATTTCACGAGGAACATGGCTGGCACAGAAGGCAAGACATGGCATTGAATGGTTTGAGTGAAATAAAATGAAACACTGTCCTTGTGAAAAGTACGATTGCAAATCATGGTTTCAAACAAACATAATAGTAGCCAGCAGTGATTGCCCGCAATGCGAAACACAGCATTGTGGTCTTGAACTTCATTGCAGCCATACATAGAAGTAAGAATCAGGATTATGTGGCGCTTACCCATTCTCCAAAGATGGCATATTTGTCGCCACAGCGTCAAAGGTATCCTGGGCTGTTACTGACTCACTCGTAACAACTTGTACTGCTGAAGCAGCTGCATCTGATCCTGCTGCTGCTGTTGTACTGCTGAAGTCAACATCTGTACTGCTGCTGCGGTAAGCACTGAGGCGACCTGTACTGCCCAAGGAGATATATCGTGAGTTTGGAAGATGGTTACTAAGAGGATGTGTGCTTTTGACGCTCGGGAAAACAGCAGTAGCTGCTGGCAGGTGTTTGCTTGCTGCAAAACAAGGAAAGGAGGCAAGGAGTAGGTATTGGAAGCATGTCCGGCTGTGGATGAGCCTACTGCGCGGTCCTGTTTGCAAGATAGCACGGTGTGCGGTGTAAGCTTATGGAGTTCAATCTACAGATGGAGATATCATGCACACGAGCAACACTCTAGAGGCCTGTCATTGATGTATAAGAGGTGAAGAGGCTGTTGGAAATGTCTATGGCGCCACGATAATGTTGTAATGATAGTGATAAACTTACTTGTGTGGCATCTGGAGGTATTGAAGTCCCTTCTGCTACTTGCTGCCCCTGCAAGCGACCTGCAGGCGCTCCTCTGACCAGCAGATGCAGCAGGCTTCCTTGAGCTAATCGCTGGCCGTTGCAGAGATATTGTAGGTGTAGGCAACATCATGTACTGTTTATACACGATCAAAGCGGTCAGCGTGGCTGATGTGGTTCGTCTGACAGATGGACAACGCCTCATGTACACACCAACGTAAAGGTTGGCGAAACTTTGACGCTTACAGACTGTATACGCGACAGATGGTCAACAGACTGAAAGAGAAAGTAACAACGTGAAGCGTTTCACGGCTTGCTTGCGCCGGGCTCGCCGAGGTAAAGCACGTTCGAACTTCGGAGGTTGTGCTGACGAGTGATACTTTGTGATTAGTATTCTCGGACTGCAAATGAACCAACGAAAGCGACTTTGGTTAGCTTATCATGGTTAGGACTCCTCTCGTGCCTGCTTTCTGCCACAACGCAACGTTTGGTACATTTTGTGAAGGTCTGTAGCACAGCCTCTCAAACCGAGCGACACGAAAGCCGTCACAACAACCGTTTATCAAACGTAAAAGCTAAGTCAGCTGGTCTGCAGGCGTGTTAGTGCCACTGCGGTCCAGAGGTCTCGTGCAAGTGCTCTTTCCCGCTCACAAGGCCAGCTTGTCGTACCGCAAGCACTAAACATTGATCTACAGCTTTACAAGACCATGGATCGTTTGCATATGAAGGTGGGGGCTTCGGGTGAAGCAGAAGCAAAGGCACAGTATGGCTCTGCTGACTAGACCTTCAAGCAGAAACGCCCACATGTTCACTTCAGCACCCATCATGAGATACGCTAGACCGTAACACGATCTCAGGAAGTCACCGTAGTCTATTTTATATCTCAAGATGTTGATGCCCTGGATAGCTCACCACCAGCCGGAAGCAACAATAAGACACTCCCTTGTTCCACCAAGTACTTCCACAATGTTGTGCCATAAAACACACCATATACTCATCATATGTATTCATATCCCAACTTTTGCAGGTCTCAACGTGGCACTCCAGCCAAAGCGCCATTCAGCGACATGAGCAGCTCAGACAGATAGCAGGAACAGTAACCAGCTGAGTACCAGACGGCAGTAGACACCATAGCAGCAGATCAGACACACGCAGCATGCATGCATCTG